>JAVSBV010063639.1:0-10499 GCA_033117975.1 Parotocinclus spilosoma
TTCCTTGTGATATTTGAATTCAGCACATAAAAATCATTAGGGAATGACTCATTTCATTTCAGAAACAAACAACTTTAAAAAATTTGTTGACCAGCGTTATTATTTAACATTGTTTACAGCATGAGTGGCCATTTCACCACACACAAGGTTACATCTATACACAAGATTATCTAAAGATTGATCATATATACACTGAAGTCAATGCCAATTTAGAGTAATCAATGCAAATGCAAATGCAATGGAAATGCAGCCTTCACACAGAAAGGACCTAGGTGGTTCCACTGGGATTGAACCCAGGACCTCTATGCTGTGTCTCTACAAGTGGGCTACATCCCTCTTGGTTGTGTGCAGCCAGCAAGGTATGTTTATATTCCATCGCATATGTTTATGTTTTTACAAAATGTCAATGTCTATGTTTTTACAATGTTATAAATGTGTGTAATTGTAAATATGTTCTCATGGAACCACAGTGTTTAGGCTTTGGCTTCTGTTTGTTCCACTTATGTTTTAAGATTTTTTTATGCATTTACAAATCATTTTGTGAAAATACTTTTCACATTTACATTGCAGTGGCATTAAAAAGACTGTGACTCTAATGAGCATGTCAGGAATTACCTGTTTCACAGAACATAAGCTGTCCTTAAATGGTGCAAACCTGTAGTTTCAAATGTGTCAGATGTGGGAAGTCCAAATATGGAAAAAACAAGCATCTTCAAAACTTACCTTAGCATCCTTAGCATAGTAAAGCGTCCGGCCACGGAGTTTAAAGTATCTTTTCTTCCAACGCTGGAAGGAACTAGTCTGTTTCAGGAGCAGGCCCTCCTTGATACTCGTCTACAAAGAAAGAGCAAGGTAGGATATTACCTGCAACTGGAAGCACTATGTACATTACATTACAAGGCAAAGTGGTGTACAAGGACAAACCTGTTAGAAGTTAGGGGTCACTGAGTTTAAAAACACAGCTATGTTTTTAACACTGCCATGTCAGAGCTGTTAAATGTCAGCGCCTTAAAGATTTAAATGAAATGTCTTTTAGACAGCGTGGTTTATGCTGCTCAAAAGAAATGCTCTCTCATGTTTCGTGTGGATTTGCTTAAACCAAAAAGAAGCACATTGCTTAAGAAATTCTTGGGTTGTTAATCAAATATTGGTCTCAGCAGACAAGTGCACTGAATATACTTCACTAGCTCATAATCCATCATATACGTACAGTCTAGTGCTCCAGGCACTATTATTTATTAGCATGCACTAGAGGCCAAATGAGTTTAGGCATAAGTTACACCCACTGTTTACTGTTACAATCAAGCCTAGTTGCCCATTCCGCATAAACCAGTGGTTCCTAAAACTTTTTCTGCCATATCACCTTTGGTGAAAAATAACATTTTCAAACCCCACTTGTACTCTGTACAAGTCTTTTGCTTCCAAACTCCCCTAAAATTAACACAGTAACTCTGAACACAAAAACAAAACAAAAAGACCTGCACTTTTCTTAAATAAAATAAACAGGGCTCAATATTAACTTTATTTTTCTTACAACTTACCATTGTTTGGTACGTGGCATTGTTTAAGTTAATTGGCAAGTTGGCCAGAACCATATGTACTGTCCCGTTCAAATCTTTGTATTTTCAAGTTTAATTCGTATATAAATAATCACACGTAAGTGAATATTAACTACGATTATTTATTCTTAAAACACATGTACGTTCTAACAATATACTTTCACTTATTTTCTTTCTGACGTAAAATTTCCAAAAATGGTAAGCCTAATGACAGATATTTCTAAATGCATTACATATACATTCATGTTAAAGCTGTCAATTATTTTACCGTTATTATTTGCATGTATAAGAATAACTGCATGTATAATGGATAGTCTGTTGTAACTAACTTGGTTGATACGTCGTACGTTTACATCCAGTGGTTCTGACATGCAAGTGGCATTCTTCACTGCTCTTCAGGCAATGTGACAGAGAGATTTGTTGTAACATTCGAGTGATTGTTTTCTAACAGCTGTAGTCCCACCATATAGAACCACTTTTATTTTGCCTTATTAGGATATTCCCTGCAAACCTTGTAGAACATTTTGGGTCAGAATCGCTGAATTCCCCTGAGGGAAGAAAGCTGCGGTCTCACTTCCTTGGAGTCTTGCTATATGACGTTTTTGTCATCATATAATATAATTTACAACACGGATGGATAAAACCATTTTTGGCATGAAGAAGGGTTAAGTATTCAAGCAACTTTGTTTTTGTTTCGCTGTGACAAAAACAATTTATCTTTACAATGGAATTATTACAAGTGGCATACAAAATGTTCAACACTGGAGCAGTATTCACTGTTTAACATACTTTCTCAAAAGTGCCTCTACCTTGCTAGCATAGATCAATGTCAATGTGTGACTTTTACAATGTCATCGTTTCACCATGGCAGTGTTTCAAATTGTTGCCCTGCTAGAGCTGAACTGAACACCAACATATTAAAACAAATACATTAGCTAAAGACTAAAGAATTACAGCAGGTCTTATTAACACCAATGCCATTTCATAATACTATCGTAAAAAAGAGCATTATCAGTTTTGCTCCATAGAAAGCCAATAGAAAGCTTAGCCATACAGGGACACTTCATATTGGAGGTGTTTCATGCTGATTAAAATGGCATTACTTACATGTACGTTATTTAGCAGACACCCTTATCCAGAGTGACTCACAATTCATACAATCTCACAATCCAAGCAATTGTGGGTTAAGGGCCTTGCTCAAGGACACAACTGCAGTGGCTTGTCAGAGGTGGGATTTGCACCCTGGACCTTCCGGGCCACAGTCCAGTGCCTTACCCACTAGGTCATCACAGTCCCAGACATGAAGGTGTGTCAGGTGTCTACAAGCATTTGACCATGAGATAAACGACCATGCTACTTTGGTTTGCCATTGATTTTAATAAAGATTTTAAAACTGAGTGGCTAAATGTGCATGATAAGTCGTGTAAAAATGTACGTTACGAGATCTGAACATTGATTGAACACCATATTATACAGTCATGGCCAAAGGTTTTAAGAATGGCACAAATGTTGGTTTTCACATAGTTTTCTACATCAGTTTTGCTGGTGGCAATTTGTATTAACTCAAGATTGTGAATGGTAATCAGATTAATTACAAAGATTGATTAATTTCCTACCATGAAAATGATCTTATTACAAAAAATTCTGCATTCTATCCATTGCCTGCTAAGATCATTTCAGTGATAATCTTGTTACCTCAGAAGAAAAGGTTCATGAGAACAAGGCAGCTGATATCACTCTGTCATGCCAATCAGAAGAGCAGACTGGTTGCTTTAAAGTGGTAGTGGTTCTAGTGGTTCCATTTACTTCTGTTAACCATGGTTACCTCCAAGAAAACATGTGCAGTCAACATTGCATTGCATCAAATGGGTTTCACAGGCAATGGCATTGCTGATTGTAAGATAGCAACCTGATCAACCATTTATCTAATTATCAAGAACTTTAAGGAGAGTGGTTCAGTGGTTTTTCTTGGCTTCCTCTTTTTAAGAAAACATCAAGGATAGAGGGACTTGAACCTGGGTGGTGACTTAGCAAATCACCACTACACTCCCTGTGTTTGCATTATGATAAAGAAAAAAATTATTTCTGATTTTAATAATCTGAATTGCATCGAATCTCTTAAAAAGCCAATAAGGCCTATTCACAATTAAAATATAAGTAACATTACATAGTTATAAAATCAAAACGTAAAGTCAAAGGGAAATTAAGTCTCTCCCAGAGGGCCAAGAAGCTACAGAGCGCAAACCTCTGTTTATCGCCAAAAAGTCCTGCCAAGAACAACTGCATTTCAGCAACAATTTTACCCAGCTTGAGCACTCAACACGTGCACACACACACACACTATACCACACAGGGGACAGCTGGGTGTGGCATACAATTGCATGAGTGCAATGTTTAAAGCAACAGATTGCCAACCCGTGTATCACTATGTCATCTAGTACAAGGTGGTGTCAAAAGAAGGGGTAAAAAGAAAGCGGTGTGTATAGATGGAACTGACTGCAGGGTCAGAGTGCCTGTGGTAGAGATGTACTGTCATTTCACATTATCCCAATCTCTACAAACAATAAGCAAGAACCCCAGAGCTGGAAGCATTCAGGCTTCTTCCTGTCCATTCAACTACAAATATAGCAAGAACATAGAAGAAAGACAGAGAGAGAAAAAGAGAGAGAGAAAAAAAACATGATTCTGTAGACATATAGGGAGGAATCTATTTATAGCAGTGGAAATATGCTCTGAAGGGACTACAAACAGAGAGGCAGGCTTCAATCTGACATCCTGGTGCCACAGCTGTGTCAACTTGAACAAAAGTCAGTCCACTAGTGCGCACACGCACACATAATAGAGAAAGTCAGTCCACCAGTATACATACTAAACTGAACGTCAGTCCACCAGTATACACACTAGATTGAATGCCAGTCCACCAGTATATACATACGACTGAATGTCAGTCCACCAGTATACACACTAGACTGAACATCAGTCCACCAGTATATACTCTAGAGTGAATGTCAGTCCACCAGTATACACAATTTAGAATGAATGTCAGTCCACCAGTATGCACACTAGACTAATTGTCAGTCTACCAGTATACGCACTGGACTGAACGTCAGTCCACCAGTATACACCCTGGAGTGAATGTCAGTCCACCAGCATACACACCAGAGTGAATGTCAGTCCACCAGTATACACACTAGACTGAATGTCAGTCCACCAGTATACACACTAGACTAAATATCAGTCCACCAGTATACACACTAGACTGGATGTCAGTCCACCAGTATACACACTAGAGTGAATGTCAGTCCACCAGTATACACACTAGAGTGAATATCAGTCCACCATTATACACACTAGTCTGAACGTCAGTCCACCAGTATACACACTAGAGTGAATTTCAGTCCACCAGTATACACAATTGTCTGAATGTCAGTCCACCAGTATACACCCTAGACTGAACGTTAGTCCACCAGTATACACACTAGACTGAATATCAGTCCACCAGTATACACACTAGAGTGAATGTCAGTCCACCAGTATACACACTAGAGTGAATGTCAGTCCACCAGTATACACACTAGACTGAATAACAGTCCACCAGTATACACACTAGAGTGAATGTCAGTCCACCAGTATACACACTAGAGCGAATGTCAGTCCACCAGTATACACACTAGAGTGAATGTCAGTCCACCAGTATACACACTAGTCTGAATGTCAGTCCACCAGTATACACCCTAGACTAAATGTCAGTCCACCAGTATACACACTAGACTAAATGTCAGTCCACCAGTGCACATGCACACGTTAAAACACACAACACAGAAAGTCAGTCCACCCAAATCAGAAAAAAGTTGAAACGGTATGAAAATGTAAATAAAAAACCTACAGCGTGTCTTATATTTACTTTGACTTTGATTTAATTGCAGAAAGTATGAACACAAGCTATGTTTTGTCTTGTGAACCTAATTTAATTTATAAATAAACAACCATTCTTGCATGTCAGGCCTGTAATACATTCCAAAAGAATTTGAGGTGGGGCCATTTTCTGATTTGGCTTGTTTTGCATTGTCAGCCACTGGCTTTTGGACTTGACACTGATAAAATTCTGTATGGTCTTTTTCATCTTTGGTCGAGTGAACACGACATCAGTTTCTTCTTGTTTGTTTATTTGGTTTATTATACGTCGCTATCTGCATCAATAATATTTCATAACATTTGGTCATAATTTAAAAATGGGGCTAAGTGCAAGGTATTAATAGGTAGGTCAATTAAGCTGGCAGATATATCACAGTTAATACACATTCTACACATTTCATTTAGAAATATCCCCTAATTAGTAAAGTTCAGTGATTTAAACAAACACTATAGTCTCTCCACCACTCTTTATACACACACACACACACACACACACACACAACTAGTCTACTACACAATTTTAGCCATATAGAAAGTCGATCTTAGATCTGAAAGCTAGTCCAGAATATCAGACAAACACTTACAAAAGTCATTCCACCACTGTAAACAAATACAGAATCAACCGACCAATTCACACACAAGCTATACAAAATACAAAGAGAGAATCAGTACAGCGGGACACTGTACAGTGCTGCCCAACATTGCATGTTACAGTAGAGATGCACCGATCGACTGGCAGGTGACAGGTGACCGGAATTGGCCAGTTTGCGGTGTGATCAGCCGATCAGTCTCATATAATCCATTCTGTGCTGGTCACAGATAGCCACACTTGCAAAGCAACAGCTGCACAGACACCGGTCACACGGGAAAAACACACTGCTTTCACTAACATTAATTCACAGTTTAATTCTGCTTTTTAACACAGTTCCAGCTTTAAATTGGGTGTTTGTTTATTAGACAGACCAGTGCTGACACACGCTAATGACGAGGACATGTTCGATTGCATGCTACTACTAAGTGCGGGGAAGAGTGTCTTTCTTAGCAAATACTAGTGAGGTAGCAATGATATGGCATTATTTGGGTTACAGCCATATCTTCAACTTTCTAGTTCTTCATAGTAAGTGATGAATTTAAGCAGCAGAGAAAGAGCTCTGAAAACACTCCAAACAAATAGTAAGACATTTAAAACACCTCACTGAATATGTGGAATTTGGCAAAGCTTAAGCTAACTCTGCTGGAAGTCCAGAGCCAGACACAAACAAGCAGCTGCTGGTATCTTTTTTAATGTTAGAAGTTTTAAATAAAGGAAAATAATTAACTTGGGCAAAATCGGAATCAGCCAGTCATATGTTTAAAAAATTGGAAACCTGAACTTAACTCTAATAACCATATTTCACTTATTTATTATTACAGAGTCATGTTAACTGATTATTTATTTCCTGTCACATATGTGTCTTGCCTATTGAAAATAAATTAGAAAATATGCTTCATATTTATGTTATAGTAGCCTAATTACACATTGCGTCTATGGTCTGGTCAATGTCCATTTCGGCCAATTTTCTGTCACAATGTCATAAAACGTAATGTTGACATTTAAGAGTGCATAACTGTCCATCATTTAAAACACTCTACACAGAAAGTCAGTCCACCAATTTGGGCACACACTGTACAAACAAAACAGAAGTTCAGTTCACTAGTACACGTACAATCTATACAAAAAGCAACTCAAGCAGTTCATGCAAAGACTCACAGACACACAGTACAGAAGGTCAGTTCACGAGCACACACTCTATACAGAAAGTCAGTGTCAATAAAGATGCAAGTCAAAAGACTTCACATTGGTCGATTCCACTAAATGGAAGTTGTACAATGAGACATTTTGACAGAGCAACAAAATTACCAGCCTTAATCCCATCTAAAAACTTTTTATATGAACCTCTGAACAGGCATCCAAAATGCTGACTGGATTTTTATCAGACAGGATTGGGGGGAGGTATTAGGAAACAGAGCGTATATTTTGCCAAGGATTTAGGTGGCTGTAGTCCGACGATAAAGAGTTCAGCATGCTTTACAAGCAGAGTAAACATGAAAGTGCTATTGCAGAAGGCATAGTTAGCTAAATCCGTTGAACACAAACCACAGATCATCACACCAGCTTACCAGCTCACCAGATGGTGCCATCTCTATTGTGGCATGCTATGCGGCTCAGCAATGGACTACCCTAGCAGCCTAGGATTTCTCTGTAGAAAAGGTCAGGGGATGTCACAGCAGATGTACAAGTAGTGCAATCAGCAGGCAATTGGACCTAATCTGATTTCAGAACCAAGAACATGTCTGATTGAAAGGCTTCATAAGGGCTAAATGACTGGTTTTGCCTGTCTATAACGTTTGTGTTAATGGCAATGAGATTTAAGATGAAGCACAGCATTATCATTTCATACTACAGTGCTTTCAAAGCACATGATTTAAAATGTTTATGGTATATGGGTCTCTATACCCATACATCCTTTCCATGTCTTAGTTCCTTTGCTGTTGCCAAGTAGGACAAGAAGTGATCTATTAATAGACTGTTTCTTCACTAAACACTGACAAGGAGACCAGCTTTGTGGAAGGCAGAACGAAGCAACTGAGCAACCTCACTATACATTTCTCTTGCTCAGTCACACACACACAAACACCAATATAACCCATGCTGACTTGGACTAACAGAAATTCCATTCAAATGTGTGTATACACATGCACACAATAGACAAAGGCCCCAGTGAGGGCAAGAGCTTTCTACAGAAAGTGAATGAAAAATACATCCGTTCTGTCCCTGAGTATATCCAAAAGCACTATATCACTCCCTGGCACACGGCTGCACTGCCTGTACCATACACCCACACAGCCTCGCACACAGGATGCAGCTAGGGCCAACAAGAGCACTCTCCAGCAGCAAATCCATTTCTTTAATGATTCTCTAAAATATCTTCTCTACAGGTGACATTTCACTTAACTGATATCAAGAGAAGAATTAGCAATGGGCTATTCAAACTATTCACATTTATATAAGCTTAAGGTTAACAGAAAAGCCACACGTATCATGCCGCTTCTTTCTGCGGCACACCATTAAGCTTTAGCGATGCAATCATCCTTACACAACCCTACCCGACAGAATAACAAGTGCTGCTGATTCCAATTAGATTGTGTTACTACACATGCAGTTTCATCGCTGGATTTTACTAGTCTTTGTAATTGGTAAAATATTGTTTATGCTTGTTTTTTTCACCAAAATGCAGATTTAAATAGTCAAGAAAACGCCTTAAATGAGAATATAGCAAGTAATTTCATAACAAGTGAATCTTATTTGTGTGGCTGTATGAAAAGTGCATAACCCTGCTGAACACAGTGAATTTGACAACGCTAAAAACTAAAGCTAGGACTCCCCTGCTATCTTTCTTTAAAGGAATTTTCCATTAAAAGAAATTACACACAAACGTTTCTGTATCATTCTGTAATTTTCTTTAAATAAATCTTTTGGAACACCCTGTATATTGACTCATAGGTTTGGGCATACACGGGTTTGGGCTCAGGCATCTTATTACTAGTTCTCAACATAAAGATTAGGGGAATGGCAATTTCCGCTCTACATAAACCTGAACACTGCTTTAATGAGTGGTCAAATGTTGAATTAGTCGAATGCAGCAGACTAAACAAGCGTGATGACTCACTGACAGTTCTCTTCAAATTTAAAGGACTAGATTCTAAACAGTGATCTACAGTAGTGACAGATGATTCTGTCTTGAACTTATAAAAGATGTATTTTAAGAATGATATGTAAACCAAACGCCATGGTATGTAGTTAACCAAAATCCTGTGCCATAGCTCACTCTAATAAGAACTACTTAAAAGAAAGACAACATCCTTTTATGGTGACACTGCAGGTGCCTATACAGTAATTCACACACGGACACCCTGGACTCGTCAGTTTTAATAGTAAGCCCCAATAAATGATTCCTGGAATTAAAACAAAAGTAGCAGGGGCATGTGGTCTGGTGTTGCATATGATCAGAGTGCCACATTTATATAAAAACACTGCTGCAACTTTAAGAGTCAAAAATACCCCTTTTTCCGTAAGTTTGCAGCATGATTTAAACTGGTCCAGCAATTACACCTTGTCAATTGTTGCACATAATTTTCCCATCTCCTGCGACACAGAGCCATTGTGTACAGAGGAGGGAGCACACAAGGTAACAATTACAGTGGTCAGGATGCTCAGGCATGGGGTGGAGAAAGGAATGACAGCCACTGAAAAGCTGCTATAAAGGCAGCAGGGGAAGGAGAGGGTTGGAGAACAGCCAGTAAAGCTGCTTAATAAAGAATATTAGCCAGCTTTAACCTACCAGGCTTACACAACATACACTCATAATACATACATTACGGTGCAAAAGTCTTAGGCCACCATTACATTGGTGGTTTTAGCAATGGTATAATGACCATATATAAGACCATATATATTTTAACTTTATGTTGTGAAGTTTACTGTTTTATGTAGCACCTTGTTCCTGGAGGAACGTTGTTTTGTTTCACTGTATACTGTACACTACTGTATATGGTTGAAATGACAATAAAACTTAGAACTTGATATTTCATCCATCCATTATCTTCCGCTTAATCCACACAGGGTGGTGGGTCAGATGGTGTCTAGCCACTCTAGCCGGAGCGTGTCTCATTTCGAGAGGGCAGCCGACTAGAGTAAGGCTCAAAAGAGCATGAGCTCGGGCGCACGTGTGGCGCGAGTAAGCCAAGCCGGGGCGCGTCCCATTCAGGATGAGCAGCCAGCTGGAGTAAGGCTCGTTTGGTGCTGACGACAGAGGAGCGTGAACTCAGCCGTGCACGAAGCGCACGAGTACGGGACGAGAAACCCTCAAAGTGTCCCTAAAAATACTAAATACCTCGGGGTTCCTCCCTGTTACGATCAGTGGTGGTGTTTTTAATCAGACCCAGAATGCGGGATAAATATATCCCCACGCCGTATAATAAGAA
>JAVSBV010063650.1:0-10499 GCA_033117975.1 Parotocinclus spilosoma
CCAAGTTCCCTTTATTCCAGTTTGTTCTGCTCAGGCTCCAGGGATCTGATACCCATCCCTGGAGAACACAGAGAGTGGGCGTATTCCTGCACTGGATGGGATGCCAGTCCATCACAGGGTTGGGTATGAGTTGCTTTTGCAGCTCTGGAGATGATCCACCAACTCTCCTCAGACACACGGTGTCTTCATGTGATGCCTGACCAGGCCAGAAGGCATTGCAGGAATTCAGACCTGGGTCTCTGTAGTGGTGGGCTAAGGCTGTTGTGCCATCACAGCATTTTATTGATGTTTGATGTTAATCAAACCTTTGTATGTAAATGTTTCATGAGTATCAGACTTTTTGTAAGCCAATAACTTTAGTTGGCATTGATTCACACATTTTTGTCTTGGTGGCATTTAATTTAGTTTATTATGATTATGAATACTATTATTAGGCTCTCGTGGTGTGAGACAATAACCTGCCACTCAAATATAGGCAATGACTGACATAGGGGAGACCAGGAGGTCTCTCTATACCACTGCTCCCTGTCGACCCTGGTGGACTGGCGTCATGTATTCTCATGTAACTGATGTGACATCCTGCTGACTCCATGTTACTGTAAACTCAGTGAGAAACACTACACCGAAACCTAATCTAACCCCTAGCTGTGCTGAGATTCAGAAGCCTTTATTGTCCAATGTCTAGCACGTTCTGGACTTTCGATGCAAGGTGAGCACTGGTTCATACATGCTAAATGTCGCAAAATGATATAATATGGTTGTCTTAGTTTCCACTCATTAGACCCTCCTGGGTGTCAGAGCTCCATGATGTGGTGGCTGGTGGTGGTTTGGGTCTGGATGGCACGAGTTACAGACCCGGGACCGGAGGTCCAAATTATCTTTATAAAAGCCATTGAGGAAGCTAACAACACTTAAATTGTTTGCACCGTTGTTTGGTCTATGTAGTTTCATTTTTATATGTTACATACCAGCCAATCCACATGAAGGGTTGAACAAATGGGGTAAAACAAATGTCTTAAGTATAGAGATTACTAAACTACTATCAGTTATTGTTATTGTTTTGTTTAATGTTTAATTTTCTGGTCCATCTGGTCCTATATAAAGCTGAAATCTTACAGCATGCAGGTATGTGATGTTTAACGTCAGTGTTATGTTCTGTGAAACAGGTCGTTAACCCAAATGGACATTGACTGGAAAATACAAGTCAGTTTTAATGCAACCATGGGCAGAGAGTCCAAAATCAGATACTAATATTTACTGCCCTGACCAATTCTGTTCTCGATAGGCTAATAGGGCTCTGTATAGTATGTAGAAGGTATGGTTAAGGGGATTTAGGACCATTTTGGATAGAGCCCAATACAGTTTAATACAAAAGGCAATTCATTCAGCTCAAACAAATGGAGACCAATACTGCATGTTTCTTTTGTCTATACAATCTCTAAGCTTGGGCACCCATTATCAACTAAGGGTAACACAACCTTCACATTTGAGAAAACCAATGGTTTCTTTCAGAATTACACATTAAATGCATTGACACGGGCACATTGATGCATTGATGTCACACATAAGTTTGTTCCTTGTTTGATTCATTTAGAAAATAAGCAAAGTGAGTATTTAACCAGAAGTGCCATACTTGTGATGTCATTCTCATCTGATTTCAAAGCTTTGTGTCTAAAATGTTTTAGCTGTTACTCTGTGATGTGTGCAGTTGCTTATTATTCTGTGTGTTACTGCCACTGTGTTCAGAGTGCGTCTGTGCTCATTGTTGCATCTGCCTGTTTGTCCTTGCTCTTTCATTAGGACTCCATCAGCTTTGTTTGGGTGTAATGCTCTGACGGACCCACAAGATGAATGTGAATAGCTTATTAAACCAGTGGTGTAAGTAATGCTTTCAACCCAGTTATACGTGGTAGTTAGGTTTGAATCAGTTTGATTAGAAATTCAATGTTTCATGTTTTAAGTCATTTGTGATTGTGTATTACAATCTTCACCGTTCTGGTAGGAAACATGAGGCGTTTAAAATGTGAAACATTTTAGTGCGTTTATTACGGAAAAAAGATGCTAGAAATGAGTTCTCTGTGTGTAAAAGTAATTTTGTTTATTCAAATGTACTGCATGAACAAGTTCACAAGTACACTGCTCACAAAGGTTAGGGGAGTTTTTAAAATGAATATGAAGCAATTAAAAAGAAGCATTTGAATTTATATCATTAAACGTGATCATTAGAAAAACAAATGAAAAGTCATGTTGTGCGATTATGCAAATGAGATTCAAACTCAATTATAGTGATTGAGTTGGCAGTGATATATTCATGGGGTGAACAGAAGTCTGCATGTCTAACTGGACCAGAGTGCCCCCATATTGACTGTTGAGTAGGGTGTATGGTCACCCAAGAGTGCCAAAATACACTCACAGTGATGGGGCATGGACAGGATCAGATTATCCAGCAGTTCTTGTGGAATTCTCTGCTTATTCATTTGGAAATTTGGAAATATCAGCTAATTTTTCTGAGCAGTGTATATAATATTTTTTGACAAATAAGTGAGAGATAACCAATCTACAGTTAAACCTTGTTTTCCAAATGCAAATCGCTGCTGAAAAAATATTCAGATAGCAGCAGCCTATTTTCTGATTATAGAACAAATTATTACCTCGTTCCTGTATATTCAAAACCATCCTACTTTAAGGGATGTCAGCAAAATAACTAAGTGTGAACAACTTTTTGGTTGACCCTTCTGTCTACATGTTATCTTTGGATTGGATGGGGCTTTGGAATATGGATATGAGGAATAGAGCATGGTCCATACTGGCTTATTCACCCCATAGAAGATGTATGGAAGCACTCTGGTTATGGCCATCCTGCTTCTCTGTAGCGGTTGTGTTTGTGGCAGGGAGTTTTCTGAGAAGGGCAGGACCAAATTTGGAGGCAGGAATGGGACCCTGCTCTTATCTTGGATAGCTTAATTGCATTTTACTTTGTCAAATTTTTACACACTACTGGCTTGATCCCAAACCACAAATTGCTTACCACAACGTTTTCAGAAAAGGCACTAAGTTGACGTTCTATTTAGCACAGCAGTGTGTGGTTTGGGATGCAGACAGAGTTGGCAGCAGGGCAGGATCAGTTGTGAGTTGGATCGGTGTCTGGTGTTTCTAATTGTGTGAAATATATACTGCTCAAAAAAAATTGGGGATTTCTTTCAAATGAAATATTCCGTAATGAAATTATGACCTAATTTTGTGAACAGTGAATTTTGCCAGTATGCAGAGAGAAAATGCTTAATCTGACTTACACTACAAAACAGCACAGTAATACCAGTAGCCTTTAGCACGATTAGACAAACGAAAATGGAAAATGGACAAATCAAATGTGATAAAAAAATAAAAAAATCTAACCTTGGTTGCAGTGCAGTCAAAATAAGAGGGCTCGCCCACTTTTGTCATAGCCTCTGATAGGTTTCACTGATAAAACACCCACTTTTGCAGTTGGAGACAATTTACTGATAGCTACATCAAACAACGGGTTAGTTTCCACACATTTAATGATCTGATCACGGTCAGATTTCTGATTATTCAAGTGGTCATGTATAAAGCATATGCAGAGCGGCTAGCAGAAAAAACACAGCCAGGTCCCACTTATTCTTTAAGGTTTCACTTAGTTTTTATTTACTTAGACTTGGGATTCTGTTGTGGGATCTGGCAACCCTGGAATTAGACACATCACCTTCTAAGCCGCTATTGAACACTTTGTGGAGACTCTGAAATGCAGAATTACATTATTTAATATAAAGATTTATTTTTATAGTTTGTTGCATATTTCTGTAAAGTAATTGGCTGGTTGTAAGTAGAAATCCAAACATTTCTATTATCTGATTTACCAAGTGTATGTATTACTGACAAAATCAGATTTTCTTAAGTTATCAGTTTATTAACTCCATCTACACGTACTCATTAGCTTAAGTTCTCAAACTGTACTAAAAAAACTATGGAAAAATAGGAGGACGGACCTCGTCCTTGTTGGGATGCCCCTCCCTCCCCTTTTTCCATGCATGGCCTTTAACTATACATTTATTTGGATCGGATTGGCATGTGTACAGTATATACACACAGTCTTTTGTAAAATGTCTAGACAGTCCTGGGCAAATAAAGTATCAAGTACCGTGATATGCTTTTGATTAACACATGATAAACAATTGCATACATGCACAAGTTGTATGAGTTTCTTATCTTGTGTGTGTACAGGTTAGGGCATTCTGGTAGGTAGAGGTTAGCACACAATCAGCATTAGTCTCTGCTTATGTTACAAATATGTGTCACATCAGTAAGTTGTAGCTGTCGTTTCCTTTGTGGTTTGCGCACCTGCATCAGATTTAAGTTCTCAGTAAGCGAATTGCTGTTTTGCTGCTTATGGAAATAAAACACGTGGTCGTAGCATTTAGTGCAAGTGGGCAACAATTATAGGATACTGGAAGACAATATCTGTTCTCAAGCTCTACACGATGGTTTAAAATGGAAAATAATTACAAACAAACAGCACAAAGTAGTTGTACAATATGTAGTTCAATTCACACAACTTCAGTTTAGTCAATGGCTTCAATGTAAAAGCAACAGCTGCCCATATTTTCCATCTACGGATATTTAAATAAACCAATATACATTATAAACATGTATTGTACACTGCTCAAAAAAATTAAGGAAACATTTAACTAACACAATGTAACTCCAAGTGTTCCCTTTATTTTTTGAGCAGTATATATTATATATTATATATCATATATCATATACAATATACAGTATTTTCTGATTTTAAATAAGTTAATAAATAAATTTTCCAAACTGAGTTTGCTTCTGCAGTCGAGAACAAGCCGTAACTACGTACAAGATCACTCTTAGCGACAACTGACCTCTAAATTGTTTTGTGTCCATTTTCTCACGGACACTCTCAGCCTTATCAAGGTTTTATAAATATCTGTTCCATTAAATGACCAGTGACATTCAGGGCTGTGGATTAGATTGCACTGATGTCACTGATGTCAAACGTTTTGATAAAGATAACATTTGTCATTTATTTGACAATAGTTAGTGATTTGCCGAAAACAGATTCAGTGTCCTGTCACTTTCCAACCAGTCACAAGTATTTAAATCCTAAAACATATTAAAAGGACACTTTTAAAATCTGCCTTAATATGTTAAAAGAATTTAACATATTTAATGACTAACTACCTCATGGCTATGTAAATAATGAGAAATATAAACAACAGCTTTAATGCGTAGGTGGACAAATGTTTTTATATAACATTAATATGACTATATATGCACTGCCTAAAATGGACCACTGATAAAAAAAGAAATATAGCAAGTTTACATACGATTTATTAAACATTAAGGTTAACTGAACTTGTGCCATCAGCGTGAGCAGACTGAATGCTGAGCAACATTTTATAGGTGTTGCACTCCTTATAAGCACTAGGATGGTAATAACGTGAATGTAATTAGTCCTTTTTAATAGAAGCCAAATTAAACTATGGGATAATATTTGAATAGTAATATTTAAGAATCTGCCGATGCATACATGTATTTCTTATTTTCAAAAGCTAAAGAATACAGAATGATTTGTTTTCTTTCTGAACCTGTTTCATGTTTACCGTTATTATAGTTCAAGATAGATTAATAGATAAAGAAGTTAACACTGATTAGAATAGAGCGCTTTTTACTACTAAATCTGAAGTCGGTCCATACTGTATCACAGCCATTTTAAAAGTATGGCAGAGTATATAAAGGTGTATGGATCCTAATCTCTGTTTCTGTCCATGTAAGAGGAAGCCTCACTAGTTCCCACTGATAACACTTCACATTTTTTGTTCACTTTTTCTGCTCCAGTACATCTGAGCCTTTGAAAATAAAATACCTTTGCAATTGCGTGTATCCTTTCTCACACCTTGGCCTTGCTCCACTGCCACAGAAGCAGTGTGGAACTCTTAGAGCAGCTGACAGCATTTAGCATCTCATCGATCCTTGGTGTGAACCTTTAGCTGCTCACCTTTTGCTCAATAGGAGCAAGAGTTTTAAAGGCGGCTTTGTGTCAAGAAAGAAATTGATTCAGTGTGTTAAAAGGACTTGAGTTAACAGAAAATATAGAGGAAGTGCATGACGCGTGCGTCGAGTAGAAAAGGGCGAACCCACAGGAGTTTCAGATATCAAAACGTATTTGTTCTGGGTTCATTAGGATTTGCAGAAATTGAGAATTTCTAAATCCTTAATTGAGAAATTGCAAAGATAAGGATAACGTCTTTTAATTTAAAACTTTTTGCTGTCTGTGCTGACACTGATATTTTTAATAACGTTTACAATTATGTCATTTAGCAGACGCCCTTGTCCGGATTGACTTACAGTTGATACAGTTGTACAATCCAAGCAGTTGTGGGTTAAGTGCCTTGCTCATGGACCCAACAGTGGCAGCTTGGCAGGAGCGGTGTCCTGGCGCTGTCCTTAAACGAAAAATATTGTTTGAGATTGAAATCCATGTCTAAACACAACGTGGTCAAGCTAATGCGAGATATTACAGATTGTGCAACACATACTAACCTCATATTGCATCACTCCTGACAAGTTGGATGTTCATGTATTATATTGACAAGTACTTCCAACCCTGCCTAATCCTGCCAATATCCACTTGCTGATATCAGAAAACCGTGATCCTTTTGCAAGTTCCAAACATGAACATGTGTTTTTTCTCTACAATTAGCAGATTTTTAGGTCGTACCAGACCAGCAATCTATACTGTGATGACCTAGTGGTTAAGCCAATGGACTGTGGACCAGAAGGTTGAGGGTGCAAATCTCTAGGAGTCTGCTCTTAAGGAGTCTTCTAAATGACTAAGTGTTAATACTGGTCAGCAGTATACCAGTATATCCACACCAAAACTTGCTGGTCTGTGCTGTTTTTAAGCAGAAACTCGAGGAGGAGGGAGGATGGGAAGGTCAGAAACAGAAAACAATTTGCCACACTTGTTAGGAATTCTGCCATGTTGCCCACCAGCTTATTCTCAGCCTGGAGAGCGGGAGTGGGAAGGAATGACGTGGGAGAGCACAGAGTCCTGTGCCAATGCGTTTTGTCCTATTTACCAAATCAGTGTGCATTCAGAGCCTGTTAAAGCCAAGCAGATTTTTCAAACGGCCCAAACTTGCTTTTCATGCCTAGCAAAATCACTTTCACATGTTGAATTTACACTACTGGATTGTATAACTTTTTTTTTTTTTAACTAAGAATTAAGAAATCAATGACTAGTTTCTCACATATTTAAACAGCGATTATACATGGAACGAGTTAAGCTCTTAAGTTTTTTTTTTGTCCACATTAATATGGTATGACGCTACACTTACTGATCATTTTATTAGGTAAACCTCTTCGTTTCTACACCAGTACACCCGACACCAGTACCAGTTTTCTTTCTAATTTTCCTTGCTCTCTCCACCGCTAACACATCAATCAAGAGCAGCTTAAAAGAAAATTGCTTATTCATCTAATTTACACTTCAGACAGGTATGAGCGTGTGGGAAATAAGAAGGATAACTAAACAGCATGCACTCCATTATCTTATGTCTCAGAACAACCCTGTAACAATACCTGAAGGAATTAATGAATGTGAAAGTGAAATATTCATGTGTGAGAAATTAGTTTATAAGAGTCTTTCCAACAAGGCTTTTACTTTATAGGAGAAATGACGTAGTCGTTGTTATCATTACCTTTACTTCACTTAAACGCTGATGGCTTGTATGGCCTGATGGTTTACTGACTCTCATATCCGTGTGAAGTTCAAATAACTCGGTCATGACGCATTACTTTTATGTGACTCGGCGCCAAACTTGTCTTTGCCATGTAAACACGGGGTTTGCATGTCAGTCATCATTTAGTTGTTTCTGCTTTCGTTATTATTGTCTGTCAGGAAGAGATGATTTACAATTATGTATGTAAATAATACTTCTTCATAATCATAAAAATAATGTGCATTGATTAAATATTTAAAAAAGAAAGACAAACAATGGCATAAGAAACAGGGAGAAAAGAAAAAAAAAGAAAGTGGTGAATAAAAATACAAAAATGTAAAGGAGGAAACGAGAGAGCATTTAGACAAAAAGGGGGAAGGGAATGGACGATTGGAAAAATTGGGAAAAAGAAAGTAAGTAAGGGAAGACAAAGAGAGGAAAATAAAAGGAAAAAGGTGAGGAGAAAGGAAAATTAAAACAAGAAAGAAAACAGTAGGAACTATAAAACTGATAGAACTGTTCACAAATAAATATGGGATCTTTCGTTTTGAGAGGGAGGTTGTAATATTTTAAAATGACGGCCACAGTTATCACACATCTACAGATGGTTTAGTCCTCCCTTACATGGAGGTTGGTTTTCAGAGACTCTGGTTATAGAGACTGGAGCATCACGAGGCTGGAATTCTTCACCTGGATGTAAAACTCTGAGTGGAAATTCCTTCCTTCACCCTGATAATGATGAACAAACTAAATTTCTATAACACCTTCTGTCTGCTGTTCTTCCAGTATGTAGTTGTGTCACAGGTGAAGGTTACATTCACAGCTTTATGTTTTGGGGGAGGTTTTAAAAGAGGAAGAGCAGCAAAACGTAAACTGTGAATGAAAAAAGGAAGAGAGACAGAAAGAGATAAAGGACGTAATAAAGGGTACGTTCCAGATACAACGGTTTATGAATTAGATTAGAGAAACAAAAATGAAAAGAAATAAAAAATAAGAAATAAAACCAAAAAAAACTAGGAAAAGTAACAAAAATGCATAAGCAAGGGAGGAAAAGAAACAGCGAAGGAAAGGATGAAAGAAATGTGTGAATAAAGGAAAGAACGGGAAAACAAAAAGGGAAAGAAGCAGAAAGCAGAGAGGAAAATAAAAAAGTGGAAAAAAAGATGGACAGACAATTTAGGAAAAAGATGAGAGATGAATGAATAAAGAAGTAAAGGAAAAAATATATTATGCAAGCAGGCAAGAAAGAAAATTAATGAGAGAAAAAAATACAAGGAAATGTTTTTTTTTAAAAAAAACAAAAAACAGATTTAACACATTTTTTAAAAGTCTTGGCAATTTATGTTTCAAGGCCGTTATTTATGTCAGTGCTGGTCTGTTCTGCTAGCAGTCATTTTTAGACGTCATTATTCTGTACAGCTTGTTGATAAAAAGCCTCTTTTAGCTCTAATTGAGTCTGAGATTGTGGGATTGAAATCAGGCCTTTGTGCCTTATTGCTTTTATCTACCCACACTTACTCCTACATCAGTGAGCTGCAGGTTGGATGTGATGAACTGATGATGGATTGATCTTGATGTTTAGATCAAGCTCCAGGTTTGCTATTTTAATGCATGTCTTATTCAGGCTTGTTGTTTTGATGTTGAGGTGCTGTTCTCGTTCAGGTACTAGCAGGTGTTTAACGATACACTCTGACCATGATCATAAATTCATGCTACCTAGTTCACGATTTGATTTTCTAACTGTTTGATTTTATTTCTGTAAAAGTGTAAGCAATGCAAAACAAAACACAATAACTAGAACCAGAGGTTTAGGAGTAAATCAAATTTTCTATTGTAGTCTCAACATATAATCAATAGCTGAGTGATATTCCTTTTTAATTTCTGAAAAATAACAATACAAAATAAAGTGTACGTACTTGTTGTATAAAATTTTAATGACAAAGGCAAAGGCAAACAAAGGCAAAGGCAAACTTTACTCTTCTAAAATTAAAATAAATGAGTCGTTTTCATAATAATAACTACAGCAAAAATGCCATTGTAAAAGTTTTACCAAATGACGTTAACTAATCTTAACTTAAAACAAACTCACTGAGTCTTTAAACATCGTCAATTACAAATTAATCGTTACATTGACAAGTTTACATCCGCAAAACGTAAGACAATGTGTGATTGTGCCCTCTGGTGTTCAAAAATGCAATGACATCAGATCTCATAATAAATGATATGCATGTGGTGTTCTGTGTCTTCACGAATCACATTGTGACATTTTTGCATCGTTACACAGCTAGGTTACACAGTTTGCATGATTTAGCTACAGTAATACAGTTGATTCCGGTTAATAGGAGCACCAGTTACATTTACATTTACAGCATTTAGCAGGCGCCCTTATCCAGAGCGACTTACAAATAATACAGTCTTACAATCCAAGCAATGGTGGGATAAGAGTCTTGCTCAGGGACCCGACTGTGACAGCTTGGCAGAGGTGGGATTTGAACCCAGGACCATCAGGTTTAATAAGATTCCAGAGTCCAGTACCTTAACTGCTAGGCTACCGCAGTCCCAGGTTAACAGTACCGCAGGTTAATAGTACCAGCCGCTTATTCAGACCAAATCCTAAAGTACCAAACAAATCCTATTAAATACGTGTAATATTATTAGCTTATTTGGACCAAAATTCCGCTTAATCGGACCAAAGAACGTGTACAGTATGTAATATCCGTGAAGAAACTCTTC
>JAVSBV010063661.1:0-10498 GCA_033117975.1 Parotocinclus spilosoma
TCAAAATGAATATGAAGAGGATAAGAACTGCTGGACAATCTGATCCTGTCCCTATCACTTTCAGTGTGTTTTGGCAGTCTTGGGTGTCCATACACTCTACTGAACAGTCAATGTGTGGCACTCTTGTCCAGTTTGACATGCTTCTGTTCACTCCATGAATATATCACTTGCTACCCAATCATGATAATTGAGTTTGTATCTCATTTGCACAATTCGACAACTTTCTTTGACTTTTCATTTGCTTTTCTGATTATCTTGTTTTAAAAAACAAAATTAAAGGCTTTTTAAATTTTATTTTGTGCGTAGTGTCTTATTTCCTCTCTCAGTTGTAGACCCAAGCTGCCGCTTGCTTATGGTAAGATATGGAATGGATTATGGATCGTTAAGTGGATCGGTTCTGTCAGTCCGATATCTCATAAGATTGAATGATGTCAATATCGAACCCGATACCGATAAAGGATGGGCTCGAACCCAACTCTACTTGTTGGAAGTGGAAACCCATTCTACTGCCACTATTTGTCTATGGAGAATGTAGAACTGTATGCTTTATATTTGGACTGTTTTACAGTGAGTATTGCTGAAATAGAAGAGCTCAGAAATTCAAAGGAGTGTCCTCCAACGTTTGTGTATAAAGTGTATTATGACATCTAATCTGCTACTTGTTAAAATAAGTAATAATGTTATAAAAGTTATAAAACAGCAATGTCTGACTATTCACACTTATTCTCAATACAAAATTCAGTCAATGAGGATACTCACTGGCATAAAGAATAACTCAACATAAATCGACTTGTTGAAATGAACTGATACTTTCTATGTACCAATGTAATGATGATTTAATATGAGAGCAAAACTGTACAATTAAAGAAGGCCCCAGTACCCTGTTGGGCCACCCCTAGCCTGGATGAAAGATGAGATATGGTTGGGCATTGGAGCCAAACAGGTTCTGTATGGTTTGCTCACACAAGTTGCAGCTGTGCCTGGGGAATCTTATCCCATCACACCTACAGTTGGGGCAGTGTGTCACTCCACAGCAAAATCAGAATTGAAGCGCTCGTCCCAAGGTATCCATACTCGATTCCAAATTATGTCAGATCTCAAAGAAAACCTCTATTCACAGTCCAGGTTTATCATTCACATTGTCACTGCAAATGAAGGAAGTTATGGCTGGTTGACAACAAAATTCCTTATGCTAAGTCCCTGGAAATGGTTTGGGTAGAGACAGGGGTGTGTCATGACTGTGCTATCTGAGTCTGAATGGTGGACAATTAAAGGGTGGGAGCTGCTGGTGGGTGGATCAAACAATCCTTCTACTGGTGATTTGTCTGGGCTATCTGGAGACTGTTAACTGTATGTATGTTCCCTAAAGAAAGCACTGCTCCCAACACCTCCTAACAGATCGATCAGAACAGCTTAGATGGCAGGCAATTCGTCGACATGATCACCCTGCTTCTTTTACTCCAATAGTGGGCCCCTCTCAAAGTCTGTCAGCACTATCCAAAAGTAGCCTATGAGAGTTTTATATAGGGTAGCAGAGGAAGCACTGTTGCGGTGTCTTGTGGCAAGACCCAGAGAATAATCAGACCTCAACTGTTGTCATTTACAAATCTGCCAATGGCATAACTGCATGCTGAGTTTGGCAGCAATGTGACATTTCTATCTGGATGCATTGTTTTTTTGTCAGTATTTATGTTACACATACACTAGACCGAACAGCTTAGGTCTTCTACAACAATGCTTGCTATTTTTAATAAGCCTAGACAAAAGACATTAATCCCTTTTGTCTGGGCTCACCCAGATTTGGATGGATTCACAGTTTGAATGTAGTTCTTATCAAGGTTCCTTTCTTACCTTCCTATGCATATGGGGGGAATTCTCATTGCCACTGTCAGTACTGGCTACTCTGGGGTCTAGACTTGGCATTTTGTGAAGATGCTTCTAGGTCTACAAAAGAAACTACAATTGAACTGAAAGTCATTTAAATATTTCACAATAGATAAATGAAGACCTGGTGCATAAATATGTACATATTTACTAGGTGTAAATAAAGAAAAGCTGCACCACTTTTCATTTGTCCCTGAGGTTAGTTCAGCTTGCTGAGATTTGTTTATTCCCTGCATCCACAAATGGAGTCAGCACATTGCAGTAGCTGTGTTTATCACATCATTATCGGTTGAATGTTGAATTTGATGAGCGCAGCATTACGGTTCCTTCTAGTCAGCATTCAAACCGTACAGCTTTCTCAATATAGTGCAACAGGGATTACTGTGCGCCTTCCTTTGGCTGCATCCATATGTACTTCATATTCGGTTGATTTTCTTTCTGGGGCCCGCTTGAATGCATTATGCTTCTCATGGACTCCTTATCTTCACATATGTGTCAACTGAAATCTGGAGTTTGCTTTTGATTAAATAGGAGATAATGGTGAAGGCAGTTATATTAAAGGCCACTGGGTGGTGCAATAGCTCCATATCATCTGGACATGTCATTTTGCCTCAGCCATTGGCAACTCTGTATAATGACTTATTAATCAGCTCAGCATCTTTTGCGAATGTTTTATTAATGTAGAGACAGTGTCTCCACAGGCTTGATCTTGCCACTCTAAATGCCAGTTCTATTCTTTTCAGTAAGTCGTTTGAATGTATTTAGCCATGCTGTGTTCCTTTATCTGAGAGGCCATTGCTGAACAACATCAGGACCATTTGTTTTTTAAATGAACAATGACACGACAGTTCAACTGATAAACAGTTTGCATGTTGAAGACCTATAGCACACATGTCCTATTACTTCAGTAAATTATGTCATCTAGAGCGGAACTAATTTCATGTCTAGAATTAAAAGCAGGGCTACACCCAGTGCTAGCCTTGGCATTGTAAGTCACTCTTTTGATACTGAACAGAAAAGTGATGTTTTTAATAGAGCAATGTATAATTTGCACATGTTAACTATTTAAACAAAGCCATTTAATTGATACAGAGTTATTTAAATAACAGGCTGTCACATTTAATACAGCAAGAAATAAGGACACGCCCTCTCCATGTACCACCCATAGGTTCGTCACAGCTTAATCTGGCAGAGCTCTGAATGCTCTCATTTGCCTATTTTAATTTACCTGGGTCAGAAGAGCCAACACCAACAAAGATTCTCTTTTAAAAGGCAGGATCTAGCAGATCACTACTCTAAGAACGAAAGGTCCTCACCTTCGGCCTGTCCAGTGTTACATGCTGTATTGACTCTTTATTCATGGGGACTATCATCAATCTCACTGCAGTCTCAGGAGGGGCATAGATATTAGCCAGCCCACTTCGCTGATCTCCGATGAGGCCAATAAAGTGCTGTAATTTCAGAAGATCTGCTTGGCAAACCCTAACCCAACCGATGGATTGGTACTCTGTCTATGCCTTGTGCCCTGTGTCACCAGTTTCCATCATGTACTATGACTAAGATAAGCGGATAAGACAAAGAATGGATGAATCAAATAAAAACTTAAAACTAATGTGAAACCAAAACAAAAAAAAAATCCATGTTTTTGGATTTGGATCGGAATTAAAACATATTTAATGTCACCCTGCCATGGACTGGTTTCACGTCCCATAATTGCAGTGTGTAAACTGCTGGGTTTGAAGTTCCAGTTGCCAGTAGGTCCACGTTCTGTAGTTGTAAATCAGTTTTGCAACGTGATGCTCCTGTTATGCGTCACATATTACATCCCTATGTTACATTTTAAGCTTCAGAACTCTACATTGGTGCTTGACATTTTGTATACCTTTTAGAATGATATGCATTTTTTAACAAACCAGACTCAACACATCGCCATGGGCAAGATATCACACTCATTTATCACGCTCATTTATGCATTTAAGGAAATGTCCCAATGTTTTTGCTTAATTCCTTGAAATTCTGGATTTGTGAAGCATCCATCAAAATAATTCAATTAAATGATTTAAAGTAATGTAATTTTTCTCCAGATCACATAAAGGAAAAAACTGTGAATATTAGCCTGCATTTACTTTCAAAATCTTGCTCGACAATAAAAAGAATCATAAAAGTCTTGTAATATGGAAATTCAATCCAGTGTGTGTCAAAAGATGGCTGTTTGAATGCTGTGGTTCGTACAAATATAAACAAGGATGAGAATACAATACAGACATATACTAAATAGAGCATCAAAGAGCAAGGATAGAAAGCTCACAGAAATATGGCTTCAGAACAGAAAATGCACAACAAAACAACTGCAAAACAAATAGCATAAACAAGAGTCAATATTGGTGACAGAACTCAGCTGTATGAAATGGGTACATATAGAAAAAAAACAAAAACAAAGCCAGCATAAACACATAAACAGAAGAAAGCAAGGTTACTGTGAGCTAAGTAGAAGCAAAATTGGACTGTGGATAATCAAATACACGCGATATTCAGCAATAATCACATATCTGTATTGGCCAAGGGGATAATGATCTTTCTCAGGTGCCATTCTAATGAAATGTATAACAATGGCTGCCTGAAAAATACAATCACATATACCTAATCATGTATAATATGAGGTTGCACGTCAGATAAAAGGACCAGCATAGATGGCAATGATTACCCCAACAGCCAATGCACAGATGTACATTTTCCTGATTATATTGATAGAAATGGTTTTGATGATGAAGTCATTTTAAAGAATGATAATCCACCTTGCCACAAAACAACAACAAAAATGACAACAACAACAACAAACTCATATTTATATAGTGCATTAAAGTGCTTAACAACCTAATATAAAGAACTGAAGCTTGTCTTGATGTCTTGATAGACATATCAACTCAATGACATGACCAGTACAAACAGATCTTAATCCAACTTAAAATGTATTGATTACAATGACTAGGTTGGTCTTGACTAGGTTTCATCTTACAAGGCTGATCCATCAACAGTTAAAACACTGAAACCAGCTTTTGGTTGATGATTCCATATTTTTTCCTCAACACTGAGTGATTAAAATTTTTTCTCCTACCTGATCTAGAACAATATGCCATTACTTAAAATAATTAATTTTGTTTGAAGTATGCTTCAGAAAGCCAGACGTTGTTGGGCTTTGGCTCTGTTTTGTGTAATTGCTAGGACATAACACGACAGTTGAACATCCTAAAATGTGGTGATTCCATAATCTTTGCCAGGGAAAGCACTGTTAATCACCAACAACAGACTACTGTACTGAACTATAACTTCATGCTTAACATGCAAACATGTATGTAAAATATTTTTTATTGGAGTTCTAAAAATGTACATTAGACTTACTGATCAGACATTTTTCTGCTAGTCACAATTATTTTGGGTAAGACACTGGACTATGGACCAGAAGGTCCAGGGTTCGGATGCCACCTCTGCCAAGCTGCCACTGTTGGGTCCTTGAGTAAGGCCTTGGATTGTAAGACTGTGTCAATTGTAAATCGCTCTGGATAAGGGCGTCAGCTAAATAACATAAATGTAAATGTAATCAACGCACCTACTAGTACATTTTTGGAAAGTGGGGGAACCCATGTGGATACAGGGCCCTATAGACAATAATACAATAAGCAATAAAGTTGAACTGAACTAATAGATTAAACAGATAGTATCTATCAAAATACATGGTGTCTATAAAGTAAGTCCCACTTTAACAGTGTTGATTTTAGTCACATCACCCACAGGGATCACACTGAATCAATGTAAGGTAGATAAAACCTGTGCTCTTTGTGCTTCATATAAATAAGAAAGCAGCCTTTCGCCTCTCACATTTATTAAAGTGGAATTTACTTTATAAGATAAGTTATTATAAGTATAATAACACTGGTTTGATGTTTCCATGTAACTACAGATCAGAACAGTGGATGTACAGTGTGGCGGTGATTACATTATTAAATGCATTGAAATAGATGTATATAAACTGAAGTCATTTTGTTAACGTGAGCTGCAACCACCCAGTGTGCTGCACATCATTTGCTCTAACACACAGCTGACGCATTTCAATAAATTCACTAATGTACCATCTTTAGATCAGTCAATTTAGGGGCATTCATACTGCTTTAGAAAATGCATGCAAGATTAAGGACACACATGGGAAACGTTTATCAGGAGAGTTTCTGTGAAATTTGAAGGACATGTCCTCCTGCTGTGATTCATTATGTCCTCCTTGGCATAACACAAGATTTCTGATTCCCTAAGCAGGCCCACAGAATATTTACTCAGTGCAATATAAATACATAATTGTAAGACCTCTCATGTGTGACTTGCAATGGGATGAGATAATACAGTGCACTCATACACAGTTGTATAGCAGCTGGCGAGTATTTTCCAAACGCCATACTGTAATTCAGTTCCCTGCACTTTCTTCCAAATTCTAATTCTATTGGTTTAATCCATTCCACACCCCCAAAATCCACTTTGCATAAGGATTTTGTGCATTAATGGAGTTAAAAATACAACAAAACAAAAAATAATATTAGATGAAATACAAATCCTATCATTTATTATGGGCTAAATACATTCAATGTTATTGCTCACAGTTTCCCTTTTGGTTCTTTGCTATCAATAACCTTCTTAGGACCCAAGGAAAATTATTTGGACTAAGAATATATGTAAGAATAGAAAAAAACACTGCAAAGTTTACAGCAGATTTTAGAAGAGATCTGCACTTAACAAGACTTGTTGTGAAACTAACATAAGCTCCTATACTATGGCTGGAAAGATCATACGACTTGTCTCAACTCGTACTGGGAAGTACAAGTACTGGGAGTGGCAGAGTACCCAAGATATATCAAGTGGTAGACTGTCAAGATTTACGGTACTTTGACCAAAATCTCAAAGCACTTTTCATATATAATAGTCAAAGTTTTAATGATAAAATAATGAAAGCAAACCTCCGTCATTAACAAGAAATATACAACCAGCTAGCTCATAGAATCATGTTTAATGAGCTCTGTAGACACAAACATTACGAATAGGACTACTTTGTGATCATTTTCAGTGCTTCTGTTTTCCATGGTTCTGAATTGGAAGTTTCTAATTATCCAAGCTTGTTTGGGTTTTATTATAGACTGTAATAATGAGGGGAAGGGTGGAAAAAAACAGAGAACTCAAGATCTCAAGCAAAGGACTCTAATTGAGCAGCTCACAAAGACCAAGCAGGAATAAGGACAAACAGATAATGCACCTCTGTGAGGTCAAATGAATAACCCAGAAAACTAGTGGACAGCTCAGCACACAGTCACTCCCTGGACATCCAGCAAAGATACATATAGAAAATATAAATTTCATAAGAGCAGAAGAAAAGGGGGAAAAGTGTGTAAGATGTTGTGTTTAGACACAAAACAGTGCGCTTCTGAGTCTGGAGGAACTGATGATTATAACGTTTCAGCACTGAAGGTACAGTCAGCGTTACATTTCTGAATTATATCTCTAATGCTGTATATAAATTCAGAGAAACACAAGCTTTGGGCTGCCATACAGCACTCTTTAAAAAGTCTAAAACTTTCTTTTTGAGTCTAAAAATTCTCTATCAGGGTTAACATACTGCTTACGGTCTGTCAGCAAATGCCTTCTACAGTAGCAGAATGTGCTACAGAAGTGCTGCAGTTTGGGTTCATTTGAAATTTAAAACAGTTAAGACAGCGAACAAATGCCGCTGGAAGTACATTGGTAATATGTAAAAGTTTGAAACCAATACTGCATATTTACTTATACAAAATATGATATTTTTAGGGCTCCTGTCAGTCACAGGCTCCTAGGTAAAAGTTATACATTATAATAGAAACTAAAAGTCTGACTTTTAACTATGGATGTTGCAGCCGACTCCTCAACAGCCCCAACACTGTGGATTCACAAGCAGAGGCAGGAGTTGCATATTCTCTTTAACTAATAACTATATAAACTGGTCCACATTCACTGATTAAGTCTCTGTTTCATCCGACTGATCTTGTAATATTTGTAATACAGCTAGTAAGTTGTTTGTAATACTGTCTATCAATTAATTTTTGACTTCCATCAAACAAAAGAATCAGGTCCATTATGCCATTCTCTTAAGTGTTACATGGCTGCCATCTTGAAAGCCGCCATATTGAATTAAGGGCATGTTTTTCCAATGTCAAGCTGGTCATATAGCATATCAAAACAGACCAGAATTCAGAAATCTCAGAAATCGGTTATTAATATACAGTCGATTCCGGTTAATCGGACCACATCGGGAGGCGATGGTTTTGGCCCTAATAACTGGCTGGTCCGATTAAATTAAAATGCTTTATGTTACAAGACGGGACGTGCTATGTAACATATTAAATGTTTATTAAACCTTAATTGTGCAATATACACATATAGCGAACGTACAAACAAGAACAACTGTTTTGTTCATTAAAAAATTAATTTGCAAACGAGTTTTTTCGAAACGATCTACAACACAATGTATAGGTACTCAGCATGCGAAGCATAATACTGTAAAAAACAAGTTCTTACTAAATTCCAGCTAATGTTTGAAGAACTTATCCAGTGTGATTTGATGCGCTTTAGCTGTGGCTAAGTGGCGACTTGTGCTTTTTTTTTAGTAAATGGAAATGGCAAACACCTGTAGGTGGCAGTAGAGGGAACTCAGAAGTTTTTGGGTAGTTAATCCAGAGACGAAGAGTTTCTTCACGGATATTACATACTGCACACATTCTTTGGTTCAATTAAGCAGAATTTTGGTCCAAATAAGTGAATAAAATTACACGTATATAATAGAATTTGTTTCGGTACATTAGGATTTGGTCCAAATACGCGATTGGTCCCATTAACCAGTTCAAAACACAGAAAGTTCAAAACTTTTATTGTTTGTCACAGATAACTGAAGATGGATTTGACAATTCTGATGTCTGGGGAACGTAGCTGCCATATTATAGCCACTGGTTTTAACTACCGACCCCCAAAAAGACCACCAATTTTACACAGCAGTGTTTCATCCCTCATTGCCAAATTCCAATAAACCGAGACTGTGGACGACATGCCTAAACTTCGACAATGGTTTTGGCAACATGACATGTCCTGTGACTTGTGACTCATCCTGTAAATCCAAATGAGCAAACACATTTTACAAGAAATGCCCTTGTTCACCCATAACAAAGACATCATAATGATGGCAGCCAAGTATAAGGTTTCTAAGACTACCTGCACCCTTATCATTAGACTCACAAGCACAAATCAAATTCTTATGCTTGTTATAAGCAATAGAAGCCATAGGCACATTTTCTACCTATTTTAACAGAAAGTAAAAGTCTGTCCATGTCATCACTGTCAAACGTTCCTTACTGGCTCCTGTCAGTCTGGGAGATACTTTCTATTATTGTCAAACATCACTGACAAGTCGCTAAGCCATACCACATTTCTTTTGTAAAATACAGGTCTGTACAAAAACAGCTCAAAGATATCTACAAAAAAACAGTCTTATTACAGAAGAACCAGTCTTTCAGTCAAGAAATCAATGACGAGGGTCTGCTAAACCATTCCATTGGAGTAAAGCCTGGGGTTATATTAATTCATCTTTGTAATGTCTGTGAAAGGTACCTACTTGAATTAGTACCTGTAGTGAGGCCACACGTCAACACAAAGTTATGAAAAGAATCCTGGAGCAAAGATTTTGGCCCAAAACCTGTTCATGTAGCAAGGCATTTTTCAACTATACACACTCATGCATTCAAAATCTACTGTTGCTTTTAAATAAATTAATATAGATTAAAAGGTTTCACAGCAAACATAATACTTTACATTTCACATGCCATTTTAACAATTTTATATATACCATATATGAAGCACTGAATCAGGGAGCTGCTCAGTTAAGTTATTTGAATACTAGTACAAAGTACAAAGTAGTAAACCGACAGAGAAGGCTGAATGACAACAACCATTGCCAAAAACACGCTGATCTTTTTCATTGATCTAAAAGCATCATCTGAAAAGAGAAAAAAACGTGTGCACTTAGTGCGCATTCATAGCTAACAGTATCAGGTAATGATACAACAGAAAGAAAACTGCATATGGAAAATATGTTTGGAACAATAACAGGTCAATCATAAATATTGGACAAGAAAATATTCTCAGCATAGTGCAGCTAACTTAACTACTCTACGCAACAAAAATGAAGATAAAGGTTGTGTGGAAATTTGGAAGCATGTTTGGAAAGACCATGGCAACTCCACCACCCAAAGAGAAGAGAAGCTTGTCTGTTCACATGCCTATTTGATAAAAACTGTGCATATTGTTTGTGTAACATCAATATTTATCTTCATACAAGTTCAAGTTTAAGTTTATTTATTTATATAGAGCCTTTTACGATGGAGCATTGTCTTAAAGCAGCTTCACAATATTACACTGTCCTAAAAGGCCAATCCCAAGGTGAGCAAGGTCAATAAATAGATAACAAATTAATAGTCAAAGTTAAATTAGTAATAGAAAAATTTGAAAATGAACTAAATTATAAAACAAAATAGATTATAAAATGAGTCCTTAG
>JAVSBV010063672.1:0-10498 GCA_033117975.1 Parotocinclus spilosoma
AATACTGTAAAAAACAAGTTCTTACTAAATTCCAGTCACCGTTTGAAGAACTTATCCAGTGTGATCTGACGCGCTTTTGCTATGGCTAAGTGACGACGTGTGGCTTTTTGACGTGGGTGGCAGTAGAGGGCTAGGGAGATATTTGGGAGCGTTGTAGTGATGCCAGAGACAAAGAGTTTCTTTGGAAACCATGAATATAACATATTTCTTATTCGCTGTCAAGCTCTTTGGTCTGATTAAGCGGAATTTTGGTCCAAATAAGTGAATAAAATTACACGTATTTAATAGGTTTGTTTTGGTACTTTAGGATTTGGTCCAAATAAGCGGCTGGTCCCATTAACCATCAACTGTATATATATATATATATATGGTTATGTAACAAATCCAAATGTGCTGGTTTATGTATTTAGCTAATACATTTTATTTAAAGCAAACTCATTTAAGTCCTACTCTACTCTACTAGTACTAGTATTACTATCAAGTTGCTAATTTGATAAATTAGTTTAATTCTTACATATAACATTCTTTTATGTTATTTAGCAGACGCCCTTATCCACTTACAATTAATACAATCTTACAGTCCAAGCAATTGTGGGTTAAGGGCCTTGCTCTGGACTGTGGTAGCCTAGCGGTTAAGGTACTGGACTCTGGTCCATAAGGTCGAGGGTTCAAATCCCACCTCTGCCAAGCTGCCACAGTTGGGTCCTTGAGCAAGGCCCTTAACCCATAACTTGGATTGTAAGATTGTATGAGTTGTAAGTTGCTCTGGATAAGGGCGTCTGCTGAATGCTGGAAATGTAAATGTAAATGAGATTTGATCCCCCTGGACCTTCTGGTCCATAGTCCAGTATCTTAACCACTAGGCCCCCCAAGACTATCATGTCTCTGTTTGAGTCTTGGTCCTCCCAAAGTTTCTTGCTTATAAATGTTGCCTTGCCACTGTCGACCTCAGGCTTTGGACCTACATAATAAAAAACTGTAAAGCTGCTTTGAGACAATGCTCCGATGTAAAAAGTGCTATAGAAATAAATCTGATATCTGACTATTTCACAGTCCTGTGGTTATTTCTCCATATTTCAGTCTATATTCATGTGAACATGAAATGTTACGAAACGTTAGAAGTTCTTTCTCAGTGTTGTTTTTTTTTTCACAATATAAAAATGCTCCCTCAGCTCTCAGATTAACATTTTGATTTATAGAAAAGCAGCAAAAATCCAAATCAGGTCACATTTCCTAACTCTTTTGTCCATGCTGTTACCAAATACTGTGTGACAAATGGAGGCTTTGTGAGGTATCACTGTATTATGATTCAGCTTGAACTGTCTTCTAAAAGTCAGGACTCGAAACACTAGTGCAGTTTAATAAAACTAAGGTTAGCTTCACCAAATAGGATGTAAACATAGGATGTTGTTTGGATTTAATCCTGACCTTACACAGTTAATGTAAGGCCAGACTTTTTTTATTGCTTGTTTCGAGGATTCGCCGACGATCATATTTGAAGAATACAAAAAAATAATATATATTTTTTGTGATATTTCTCCGATCCGCTGCAGCACCAATGGTTGAAATAAAAATAAATAAATAAATAAATTAATTAATTAATTAAAAAAAAAATATAATAATAAAATAAAATATATATATATCTATAACATTTTTTTTTTTTTTTTGTAGCGTTTTCCGCCCTCCGGTGGCGAGCCAACAGTTTTCTTCTGTTCATGTAATTTTTTTTCTGATTCACTTTAATTTAATTGTAGGTTATATAAATTTTATTTTTCAATAAAAAAAAATATATTTCAATAATAAAAATATTTCTTCCTCCTTCCTTGTATTGATTCCACATAGTGCTCGAGAAATTGAAAAGTGCTGAAAAATAACAATTTTTTTTTTCCTCCCTTCTCAGTAGATTCTTAAGTAGGGACATCCGAGGAACAAGCAATTAAAAAAGTCTGGCCTAAAGTTGAAACCGTGCATTGAAAAGATGATACCACAGACAGGAATCTGTTTATGTTTTAACTCTATACTGTATCTATAACATGACCAAGTCCAATTAAATGTATCCCTGTTTCTAGTGATGATAACTTTTAAAAAGCATCTATACAAATATAATGCTCAAGGATGTCACAAGACAGGCATCAGTTTGTAATTCAGTCATGTTTTTATTTCAAAGGCTCAAAGTGTAGGAACATCACAGCAATTACAAGGTGCAGGACGGGGGGGTCTCTTATTAACCTGCAGCAGGAGCAGGAGTAGGAATCAACAGTGCCAGCAGAAGAGGCAGCAGGGCATTGAGACCAAGATTATTATTGCCGTTGCTGTTGCCGTTAAAGTTGTTGTAGAAGAAGGGAAAGAATCTGCTCCCAGTGTTGGACTGGAAATAAACAAGTACACAGTTAAACAGCAAATGATTACAAAAAACACACAATACATAGTGTTTATGTTTACACAGATTACCAACCTCACCACTCGATGAGCGCTTCTCCCGTTCCTGCTCATCATCAGCCTGTAAAAAAAACACAGACCCATTTAAATCTGAAAGTGATGGATCACTTAAAATCAATCCCATATGTTTCCAGTTAAGCTCTTAGTGAACTTAAATGTAGAGTAAAACGTTCAGGACTTACAAGAACTGCACAGCACAGTGCAAAGAGACAAACAGCAATGAGTGTGATCTTCATGGTTTTCTGGAAACTTTCTGGCTGGAAACCAAGCAAAAATGTGTAAGTATAAAATCAGTAGTAGTACTCAGTATACTCAAAAGCGTATTCAGACGCTCAACCTGCCAATAGAAATACTAACCTTTTATAAAGAGGTGAAATCACTGGGGATTCACAGTCTCATCTGGAAACGACTCCACTAGAAGTCACTAGAAGAGCTGCCTTTTAAAGAAACACTCGGTCTACAAGCGACCAATCAGCACCAATGTTCAAACATTTACACAACTCACAAATAGTGGATTTTTTTTTTGCTCAAAAGAGTTTTCTACACAACACAACATTAGCAATACGGCTACGTACCTCTTATTGCTGGCTTTAAAGCAGCGCTCAAGTGCAGCACGTGCTGCACAGACCTCCACCTGGTCTCCTGTAGACCAAACCCAGGTACCATTAAACAAGTCTGTTACCTGTTACATAAGCTCACCTGTACAAATGGTGCAGCTTCTAAGGTTAACATAAGACATTATATATTGGACATTATATATATTGGATATTCAGTGTACTTACTGGAGCTGATGTTTCTCCAAACAGGTGGTGGTCGAGTATGGAGATTAGAAAGATGTCAATCTTTCCCTTAAGAGCTCTGGGAACCATCTAGTGGTAAATCTCATTTGCTGCTTCAGATAAACTTCTACTTGTGTGTTTGAGCTACTGATATGTATTTTGGTTTCGTTGCAGCAATCCAGCAAAGTCAGGTTGCACAGACAGGTTCTTCATCACAAACTGTGACTTTTTTATAATGTATTATATTTTTTGGAATTGCACTAATAAAGAATAATTAAATAATGCTGTGTGTCCATGGTTTCTGAATCTCTTTATCCTTAATTATTTGCTAGGGAGTCCCACTGGGCAGAAGCTGACAGGGGGTGTAGAATGATTAGATGGATTTTTTAATTGAAGTTCCTAATGAATAACTACTGTTAGGATTATTATATGCATAGATCAAATTAATGCCTGACAGACTTACGTGTAGCTTTATTTATTTATTGTGTGATGTGTGGCTGGGGTGGAATTTCTGACACACAGGTGGAAAAATACTGCATGTAGATAAATGTATAAAGGCTGTACTCTGGGAGATGTAAACTCGATGTTAGGGTTCCTACCATCCCCCGGTGCATTCAGTCTTCCTCGCCGGTCGCCATCACAGAGCCATCGGCGGGGTGGCCTTATATCCTATAAAGGTGTGGTTTTAGCGCTGTTCGGGGCCAGGTCATCATTATTCCAACAGGATTACAGCGCCCTTCGGTTCGCGCGTCTGACCACCGGCCCCCTTGCGCCCTTCCGTGTTCCCTAGAGATAGTGGTTAAGTTCCGTGGGCTTTTAGTGCCGAAACACTGGTATGGGCAGGTAACCCCTTAGGGAAATTAGTTTGTTACAGGCACCTTGAGGGTTTTCCTGTTCCATACTCGTCCGCTTTTTGCACGTTTTGAGCTAGCGCTCTTCAGTCGTTGGCACCTACCTTGCCTCACTTCAGCCGGGAGTTTGTTCTGAATAGGACACGCCACAGTGTGGCTTCTTCGTTTTCGAGCTCACGATCGCCTTCTGGCGTTTCACCGCCTCTCGCGATCTATTCGCATTCACGCTCCACGGGTACCTGAGTTTATTTTCGTGTTCTGGCGCTTCGCTCCTTTTGTCTTTTATTCACACTTTCATTTAATTGCATGCACATTCAAGCTCACGCTCGCTCCCTGGCGTTTGGACCACCTCCATGCCTCGCCATGTAAGAGATGTCCCAAAACTGTGCTTTCTGCACGTCTGCCCCGACTGGCGCTTTGGCGCCCTCTCGCGACCAGTTCGCATGTTGCTTCCACTCGGGATGCAACCTCAGCGCGCCCCTTTATCCTTTATCGGTTTTATTATGTTAGGAACCTTACGCTCCGCTCTTCATCCCTTTTCACTTGTCCTGTATTATTTCCCCATTATTATTATACGTCATGGGATATGCTTATCCTGCATACTTGGCTCTTAAATAAAAAACACCACATCTCGTAACACTTGGAACTTGCTGGCACTGTGTCGTGTAGCAACTTCTCCTGATCGATCAGTAAAGAGTTTGAGCTAATTGCTGACTACCGTGTTTCCTTCTCACCACATTTAACGAACATGCAAAGTGGGCTTAAACGAGATTTGAGGTTAAAGAGAGCTACTTCAAACAGTTTGGTGACCCTGACGTGATGTGCTTGAGATTAATATTTGGATCCTGACAATTTCCAGAGACTGTATTGCAGGCACATGCTTCCACTAAAATGTAAGCAGAAACCTGTTACCGAAAATTCTGCATATTGAATGTGTTAAAGTATCCCTACTGTGTGATAATAAGTTGAGGTAGGGATATATTTTCGAGTATGTTTAGAGCTGTATACTCGACTACTGTGTTTGTAAAGATAATAGAAGAAAGTAAAAATGGACGGTATATTTGACAAAGAGATGAATAATGATGGCTGGGCTACTGGAGATGATTATGTAAAGTTAGGAACGCAGACTGAAGTGGTGGTTGATAAGATATTCACTGTGGATGAAACTAAACTACATAAAATACTTTTGAACAAGTAATTGAAGGTACTTTTTTCTTGGTGGTCTTTCTTTGGGTCTGTTGTGTTGTATTGTGTGTTGAAGTGAATCTCACATAGAAAGATTGGCTAATGACAGAGCGTAATTTGAGAATAAGTGAATACGCCTTTAGGGTAGTTTAACGTTTTAGAATTGATACGGGACTTGAAGTTCCTGATGTAAGTTATTGGAGGTTGAATTGGCAATAGAAGTGTTTTATCACGGAGCGTGATTGATCCTCAAAATGGCTTGTCCTAACTAGGTATCAAGAGTGCTTTGGAAGTGCCACAACAACATAGTAAAGTCAGTGATTAAACATATATTTGGGACGGGTGTCTTGTGGCTATATACGCTGAGACATCGTGGCCTGCAATTGTGGCGTCCTTACCACGTAGAAATTAATTAGGGGTAAGATTCAACACGCTGCGTATATTGTATTGTATGCTTTTGCTTTATTACTGTCTTTAGAGCTGTGTTTCTGTTAGTCTGAGTAGCTTCTGGAATGGTTTTAACTCAGAAAAGGACTTTCGTGTGGGATCCCACTTTCTTTACCAAGATTGCACTGAAATTGTTTGAGCATTGATTGTAGACGTTTGGACGTTAGGGAGCCTACCTTGCGCCGCCGAGCTGCCCGTTGGGTCCGCCATCATCCACCATTATGGAGCGATAAGTAAGGCGGCTTTTTATAATCTAACCAGTTAACGATGTGACAACCCACACTTGTAACTTTTTCTATTTAAGGACCAATTTCCGGTCCTGTAGGTTGCCACGTCGTTTTGGTCCATTCATGAGTTTGCTCCCACTGCTCGCATACGCTGCTCACTTATTCTGTCCGCCCCTGACTTAACGTACCCGACGTAGCGATAGCTGGTTACGTCCCGGGGCATTTATAGCCGACGGACGAGTAAGGCAGCTCTCCAACAAGGCTTTATTCGCCCTTCATCCTCGACAAAAAAGGATGGCACACTGCGACCTTGCATTGATTATCGGGGCCTCAACGCCATCATGGTCAAAGAACGTTATCCTCTCCCCCTCATGGCCACGGCCTTTGAATCCCTGCAAAAGGCGCAGGTGTTCACTAAATTGGATTTGAGGAGCGCGTACAACCTCATTCGCATCCGGAGGGGGGATGAGTGGAAGACGGCCTTCATAACACCCAATGGGCACTATGAATACCTCGTCATGCCCTTTGGCCTGATGAACGCTCCGGCCGTCTTCAGCGCTACCTCAACGAGGTCCTCCGGGAGGCCTTAGATCGCTATGCCTACATCTACCTGGACAATATCCTCATCTTTAGCCCCTCCCTGGAGGCCCACGTGCGGCGGGTTCTCCAGCTTTTGCTACAACACCACCTCTACGATAAGCTGGAGAAATCTACCTTTCACGCATCTGATGTGCCGATCCTGGGGTTTGTGGTTTCCCAGGAGTCCCTTCGGATGGATCCGGCCAAAGTCACGGCTGTTGAGGCCTGGCCCATCCCCACTTCGAAGCGCCAGGTTCAGAGGTTTCTGGGCTTCGCAAACTTCTTTATGAGGTTCATCAGAGACTTCAGCTCCGTAGCCGCTCCCCTCACGGAACTGACGGGTAAAGTCCCCTTCAGATGGACTTGCGAAGCCCAGATGGCCTTTGACCGGCTCCGGGGACTTCTGGCCAGCGCTCCCGTTCTACAGTTACCTGACCCCGACGAACCCTTTGTCGTGGAGGTGGATGCCTCCAAGGCCTGGGTAGGGGCCATACTCTCCCAGAGACTTTCTCCCGATGGCAGGCTGCATCCTTGCACCTTTTATTCGCCTAATGCCGGCCGAACGTAATTACCTGGTGGGAGACAGGGAGCTCTTGGCCATTAAGTTGGTGGTCTCTCTTTTTTGGACGGTTCAACTTCACGTTGTGATACCGTCCAGGGTCCAAGAATGCCAAACCGGACGCCCACTCCCGCCTTTGGGAATCAGACTCCGCCCAGACTGACCCAAGGCCCATTCTACCCCCGATCAAATCCTGGCCCCCCTGATGTGGGGAATAACCAGGGTTGTATCACGGGCTCAAGCCACGGAGCCCGACCCAGGAGGTGGCCCGCCCAGTAAACTCTACGTGCCATCGTCCGTGCGTGACCAGGTACTACAGTGGGGACACGCCTCGCAACTTACAGCACATCCGGCAGGCGTTCTGCCGCACCATAGGGGCTACGGCCAGCCTCACTTCTGGTTATCACCCAGAATCGAATGGCTAATCTTAGAGGGTCATCCAGGACCTTGGCAAAATGCTTAGATGCCTGACCGCGGGTAACCCCGCCAACTGGTCCGACAAACTTCTGTGGGCCGAATTTGCCCACAACACACTTCAGCACTCGGCCCATGGAAGATCACCTTTTGAGGACCAGTTCGGCTACCCCCCGCCCCTCTTTCCCGAGCATGAGACCAACATCGAGGTTCCCTTGGTGGCCCAACATGTTCGTCGTTGTCGCAGGGCTTGGCAAAGGGCCACCCAGCTCCTCAGAGCTTCTCAAAGGGAGGCCAAGCGGCAGGCAGACCGGAAGCATCAACCAGCTGTCACCTTCCGTCCAGGCCAGCAGGTGCTCCTGTCCACCAAAGATCTGCTCATCAGGGGAAACTCACACAAACCGGGTCCCGGATTTGTGGGCCCGTTTAAGGTGGTAAGGCGGATAAATCCAGTGGCATACAGACTGGACCTTCCAGCTAGCATGAAGGTCCATCCCACCTTCCACGTCTCCGGGCTACGCCCCTTCGCATGCGGCAATCCCACGCCCCCTCCGGGTCCACAAATTGTCCAGGGGACCCCGGCCTATATACGGTCAGCCGCCTACTGGACAGCAGACGCGTCCAGGGTAGCACTCAGTACCTGGTAGATTGGGAGGGATACGGCGCAGAGGAACGCTCGTGGGTACCCGCACGCCACATTCTCGACCCCTTCCTTATCCGGGAATTTAATGAAAACCGAGCCGCCGGTCTTGGGCCCTCAGGAGCGGTCCCTGGGGGGGGTTCCCGTCGTGTCCGCCATCATCCGCCATTACGGAGCGATCAGTAAGGCGGCTTTTTATAATTCAACCAGCCATCGACGTGACAACCCACACCAGGAACTTTTTCTATTTAACGACCAGCTGAGCTGACTGTGTTAACTGAAGCCTATAAATTAACAATTAGTAAAATTTGTGAATTCTTAGTATACCTGTTGGCACCTATTGACTGTATTGCTAGAGTTTGGACTTTGGAAAGTGATCATTATAGAACTCTGCAGTGATGCATGCAAATGCGCGGGTATCTATCTATCTATTAGTTAGTTCACTTGTTGTTTTTTCTTATCTTTTATATTATACATTTCCTAAAGCTCTGACTAAAAAAAATGCATGTTAGAATGAAAAAAGAGAAATTGTGTTTCAAAATATAGTCATGGGGAGAAGGTGTCAGGGAAATTTATTTTTAATATTTCAGCATTTTCTGTTTTATTTCAGTTTAATTAATCATTACTCATTTATAAACAATATGGTTGTGTGCCTAAACGCTTGTAACTCTAACATGACATTCCTTAATACTGAAAGAAAAGGAACAGAATGATAGTAATAAGTTTATTTGTTGATCAATGCCTGTGAGAAGGGTCAGGGAGGCTTTGTGACCTTGAGGTGGTAAAGAAGTGTCTACATGTTTGCTCAAAAGTTATCTTCCACACAACATAGTTAAAATTGAGGGAAGACTTAATTTAAATAAAAAAATTCAAATAGATTTATATAGCGCTTTTTACAATGGAGTATTGTATCAAAGCAGCTTTACAGTCCTATATTATCTTAAAAGGCCAACCCAAATTAAGCAAACCTCGTGGAAAGGAAAAAGTCCCTAAAAGTAGAAGGAAGACACCTTGGGAGAACCAGAAGCTAACACAGCCAAGAGGCAAGAGCCGACCTGAGCCATGTATCATAGTCTAAATATAACTAAAATCCTGAGTAAATAGGAATGTTTTTAGCCTAGAAAATTTGGAGAGTGTCTGAATCTCTAATTAAAGTGGAAAGTTTATTCCATAGCTGGGGGGCCAAGTATGATAAAGCTTTTCCCCCTGCTGTGACCTTTTTAATTCTAGGAACTGAAAGAAGTCCTGCACCCTGTGAACGAAGTAGACAAGCTGGATTGTAAGATTCTAAAAGTTCACTCAGATAATTTACATTTATATTTACAGCATTTTAGCAGATAATGTGGGGCCAGACCATGTAGAGCTTTATACGTTACAAAAAGTATTTTATAACCAATGGGGAATTTGCGGAATTTAACTAGTAACCAGTGTAGAGATGACACAACAGGACTAATATGATCAAATTTTCTAGTTCTAGTTAGAACTCGAGCTGCTGCATTCTGCACTAGTTGAAGTGTATTTAGAGATTTATTAGAACTTCCAGCAAGTAAAGCGTTACAGTAATCCAACCTCAAGGTTGTAAATGCATGAACCATTAGCAATATTACATAACTGAAAGAAAGATATTTGTGTGATGTTTTTAATGTGCACGTCAAGGGAGAGTTCTGAATCAAACATTACAATTAAAGTTTTTCACAGTTGGACTTGGCGTTACTGAGCAGCCGACAAAGGTTTAGAATAGATGAAGTCAACTGGTCTTTAACTGTCTTGGGTCTGACTAACAAAACCTTTTATCTGAGTTAAGTTAAAGGAAATTAAATAACATCCATTTATTTTACTTCCTTAACACAATTATCTATGTTACTGATTGTAAGGCTGTCATTTGGATCAACTGATATGTACAACTGTGTAACATCTGCATAGCAGTGAAAACTAATACCATGCTTACGAATAATTGAGCCTTAAGGTAGCATATACAGGGAGAATAACAGTGGGCCAAGCACAGACCCCAGAGGGACACCGTACTTTACTTTTGAGCTTAGAGCGTTGATTATTTACAAAAACAAACTGGTACCGGTCAGCCAGATAAGATTTAAACCAGGAAAGTGCCAGTCCCTTAATACCTATAGTGTTTGCTGTTAAAAGCAGTTGGTGTTTTTAGTTATGGACCCAAATATGCAGAATAAGTATATCCCACGTGTATAATAATGAGAAACAACCAAAAGGGGATATAAGGGCGGAGCTTAGAGACTCCTAACGAAACAAAACCGAAAGTATAAAGTTGGCACGCCAAGGTTGCTTACCGTATGGGAGCAACGCGCGAACTTGTCGCGAGAGGACGACAAAGCGTCAGTCGGGGCAGAGCTGTATAAAGCACA
>JAVSBV010063713.1:0-10498 GCA_033117975.1 Parotocinclus spilosoma
CATGTGTGCATGTGTGTATGTGTGCATGTGTGTGTGTGTGCGTGTGTGCGTGTGTGTGTGTGTGTGTGTGTGTGTGCCCTGTGATGGACTGACAGACTGAAACCCAGGGTTGGTTTCTAGTTTGTGCTCTATGCTGCCCATTAGACACGGCCCCATGACACTGAACTGGTATAACTTTATATACTGTATAAAGTGATTGACTTATTTACTGCTTCAGTTGTTCGTATATTTCATTTAAATGTGACTTTCTTCAACAAATGTATTGCAATCATTGCTTATGCTAACCAAATATACTGAAGCAGTTGTTAGAGATACAGTATGTTTTAAAATATACAAAGGGTTTATACCTATTGTGGTGTAATTTGATTGGCTGTGTGCTTATACACAATGATAGAGGGCTCCAGAAAATGTATTACAGTTTGGAGCATTGAGATTATAGAGATTTTATTTAATCCTCCATCTGGTAAGGCAGTGATGGCAGAGCAAAAGTCTACTCATATACAAAGATTAATAAACACTGAAATCGTATGCTAACTGACCCATTAAAAATGACAGTCTGGACATCTGACCCAAGATCTCTGCCTGGCTCTGACTTTCTCCTCACACCTTAACCCTCATTTTTACCACTCTGCCAGATTTCTGCTGAGGCTTTAACAACTGCCCCTTCTACATCCTTTGACTTTCTCTTGCTCCTTCCATCTCATTTATTAACTCTTAATTTTTATCATATAAACAGCACAACCTTTCTAAAAAAAAAAGCACACACAAGCATGAGTAAAAGCACTCCTGGAATGTCTGATTGAGACAACAAAGTGGTTTATAAGACATACAACAGAAAGAGCTTGTATTCATCCTGTGCTTTTTCTACATTACATATAACGACCGCATTTTCTTAGCTATGAAAACTTTACTACATAGAAAAGTGTTAAATCAAAACATTTTTATGTGAACCACATTTAAAAATTGTTAGTTATATAAATATGGAATGTGTAAATTATCCCAGTGTAGTTTGTGTATTCCTTGGAATTTTCTATATTTCTTCAGTCCTAAATTAGATAAATAAGATTCATTTTACCAGACCAAACTTCTATATACCAAAATATATATACATACGTGTGAACCCAATGTACTTTTCTGCATTAATGCTGCCATCACAGAACTGACAATTACCTATGCCAAGGGGTTACTGTCACAACCCCAGCTAGTGGTAAATGTGGTCTGCTCTGGACCGAAGATGAAAAGGAGTGTGTCCAAAGCAGATTTTGATATTTATTAACAAATAAAATAAAGTTGTATATTTGTATTTCCCCATACAGTCCTAGCTTTTTCTGATTTGGGACTGGATTGGTCATTAATGTCTGTTAATTGATTTTCTTACATGAATTGCTTCCACAACATTTCTATTGGACTAAGTCCATGGACAGACGCCTTCATATTTTCCTTTGGAAGTTTTTAAAGTATGATTGTGTTTCATCGTCATTGCTTGTGATGGTAAGCAATACTGGAAAGATTTAATGAAGCAGGCCTAAATCCTTATATAACCTCCACCATGTTTCACAGATTATTCTGTAGTGTTTTCCTTTCCTCTGACATGCCATTTTTCATTTAAACAAAAAAGTTCAATTTTGGTCTCAATAATCTGCAAACCATTTTCCAATAACTTTCTTGTCAACATTCCACAAAGCAGCAGTGTTCTTTTTGGCATTGTAGTGTTTTTTTCCTTGCAGCCCTGCCATGCACACCATTGTTTGTCAGGGTTGTTCTGATGGTGGACTCATGACACTTTAGAGTTTTATATTTAAATGGGTGGACACGCAGACCAGGTATCAACTGTTTTGCTGTACTAACATCATTTGTTTGGACTACTTCCCAAAATGTACCATCTACATCCCAGGTATTTATTTAACCACACCCTCTGCTCTTTTAACAGCTTGTCTGAAGTATTCATATAAAGCTGTGGACATTCAGAGGTTACGTGTTCGGTGAGTTTAATATCTTCCATAAAATTACCTTAATTGTTTATGTTCTTTGTAAAACTATATTTTGTAAGGGGGGGGTGCTTGGTATTCCCCCCACCGCTAGGTGGTGGTAGGTGTTCATATTGGTGTACCAATTCTTCCAGATTTCCAGATTTCTAAGCAACAGTTCAATCCAGCACCACACCACTGCTGCTGACCAAGCAAATTATTCAGATGACTCGCCAGGAAAATCATGTTCTGTCATCTAACCATTAAAAAATGCATTTGGAGTTTGCTAAATGCTGTTGGGACTTCAAGAATATAACTATATTATATGGTCAGGTGAAGCAAATACTGTGCTTTCGGGAAACAACAATACATTTTTGAAAAAGAATAAAAAAAATAGAAATAAAAAGCAAGACTACACTGAAACACCCACCCACTGTTAAATGGTGGTGGGTGTGTAAATACTTAAAATTATATTAAATTATAGCAAAATTAGGTTAAAAATTTAAATCAATAACAAATTAATAATACAATTTAAATTGGTACTAAACTAAATTATAAAACAACTAGATTATAAAATGAGTCCTCAGTGGGAGGTCCTTGGAGGCACATCGTGTCCTAATGTCATCTTATGGCTGGTCTCCCAATGTGTACAATCAGATCTTTCTTTCCAAATCCAAATCCAAAGCTTTCTTTTTAAATCCAAATCTTTCAGAATGCAATGACTTATCTGATTTTCAATCTGATTTTCACAAGAAAATCAAGTTTTCTAATGTTACCCCACTGCTCTGTTCTCTTTACTGGCACCCTGTAGCTTCATGCATCAGATTCAAAACACCAATGCTTATATACAAAGCCACCATGTTACTTAAAGGCTACAATCAAGCCATGCTGTGTACCTTATACCCTCAGAGACACAAGGTTGGTTTAACTGGATGCTAAAATGAAAGAAAGACAAGTATCAAGATTTCATCCAGGAACACGAGTGGTGACATGAACTTCCACTGGATGTCTTCAAGTGGTGACAAAAAACTTGTTTCTACCTAGGTTTATTCTGGGTACGCGTGTTTTGTTAATTGATTGTTCTAAATCGAATGTGTCAAACTATTAAACGACAAATTTGATCTTGTCAGTAATACCCATTAATACATATTTAATGTTAAATATTTATAAAACATTGGTGCTGTCTGTTATAATTTGTTTAATTTGTTATCATGTGTTATAATAATAAAATTAAAAATGAGGTTTTAAAAACTAAACACAGGGAATACATGTAATTAATGTGATGACTGAAGTTTACTTGAATTTGTCTGTGGCTGCCTAAACATTAAACAAATTTAAACAACCCCAAAGTGTATAATATTGCCCTACATGTTCACATATTTTCTCTCAGAAATCTCTCAGCACTAAAAGATCTGAAAGTAATATTTCATACATATTTTATTTTGTACAACTTCTGTTGCAGCCAGATTATACGTGAACATACAACTTAAAAAATGTTAGATATTGCATTATTTATCCTGCTGCCCAAAACACACACTAAGGGAAGAAATTAACTTATTAGATGTTTGACACGTATTAATACAATTATCCTCCAAAGCGTTTTTTTTTGTGGATGTAAGAGTGTATATTAACATCACTTGCCTTTATATAATTATGTGGAAAAGACATGTATGTATCTGAACCTTTTGATGAACAGCAGTAGGGCAGAGTGCAACATGAACAGTGGTGCATGAGGGTTTCCTGTGATGAACACTCTTATTAACCCCATATGAGACTCAGTGGGACATGCCTGTCTAAATGTGTGTGATGGTGATTGATGATATTTTTTAAAAGCAAAAACAGAGGTTAGCTCTCTCTCTGATGCATACCAGAAGGATGAAAAAGGCCATTGTGAAGCCTACTTCACACTTGAGGACTTTGACCCACCATTATCTGCATGGGTTTGTGTGTGTGGTAACACATCAGTATCAAATTCTGTTCAAAAGTAATCAACATATATTTGAATGTGAAAAATTTAAATAAGTGTATTTGTATAAGTATGTATAAGTGCACATCTTAACGATGTACAGTATCTCACAAACATCACAATACATCTCTCACCTTATTTATATACTGCTCACAAACATTAGGGGATATTTCTACTAAAATATCACCTTATTTTATGTGAGCAGTGTGTCTTCTTATGGGACAATACTGAAGATATGACACTTCAATTTAATGTAAAGTCTACAGCTTGTATAATAGTGTAATTGTATGTGTATTCAAAGCAACTCAACACACTGCCATTCATATTTAAACCACTGGCAACAAAGGTGAGTACACCCCTAAGTGAAAATGGCCAAATTGTGCCTCATTAGCCATTTACCCTTCCTGGTATCATGTGACTTGTAAGTGTTACAAGATGATGGTTCAACGTGGCACCTCGTAGCAAAGAACTGTCTGAAGATCTAAATAAAAAACAATTGTTGCTCTATATAAAGATGGCCTAGGCTATAAGCAGATTGACAACACCCTCAAAGTAAGCTGCAACACGGTGGCTGAGGTTGGCTTTTGAAAAAAGAGACAGAGTAGAGAGTCAGCCTGTCAGTACTCAGACCATACGCCACACACTGTATAAGCTGGTCTACATGCCTGTCATCCCAGAAGAAAGCCTAATCTAAGGTTGATGCACAAGAAAGGTTGCAAACAGTTTGCCAAACCAATATAAACTGACTACAGTCAAGCATGGTGGTGGGAATGCCATGGTTTGGGGATGCATGAGTGCTGCCAGCTGTAGGGAGCTACAGTTCATTGGGGGAACTATGAATGTCAACATGTACTATGCCATTTTGAATCAGAACATGATTCCTTCAGAAACTGGGCTACAGGGCAATATTCCAAAAATAATAACAACCCCAAACACACTTTGGAAGTCAAATATATCGTTTATCAAATAAATATATGGTAGAAGTTGTCCATACTGTAAGAGAAAACCCATAAACATTGCAGAGTTGTAGGTGTACTGTAAAAAGGAATGGGCTTAAATTCTCCCAAGCCAATGATCAATCACAAACATTTAGTTGTAGTTACTTCAGTTGAAAAGGGGTTGACGCCATATATCAAAAAAAGTTCACATCCTTTTGCTGCTGATGTAGTGCTATAAGAAGGTGAGATTTAGACTCTATAGCTTTTTTAAAATTTCCTATTTGGAATTGCATATAAACTATCAGAAGGTTGACAGATAGTTTGTTTGATTTCTCCAGATCAGAGATAAAAATTCACTTTATGGTTGCTGTCAAAAGCAAAGTACATGTAGGGACCTAGACCTTACAGTGAGTACTGTATGTGTCATGCCTGACTGCGCAGGCGTGCCTTGATTGTGCACATCTGTCCCGGATCAGCAAAGACTATTTATAAGCTTCGCCCACTTCATGCGGTGCGAAGCTTTCCTTGTTACATGTTATGATTTGTACTTTTTTTTTTTCCGACACAGGTGAGGTAGGATCTTCCATTGCCGTTTCCAGCCTTTTGATCCTGCCCGCCTGTTGTCCGTGTTTTTTGTTATGTTTTACGTTCAGTTTATTCCATTTCAATAAACCTGGTTATCTCGCACGTCGTGTTTGCATCCGACTCCTTCACCCGTCGTGACAGAAAGCTTCTCCGCTAAAGAGGCAGCAGTGCAGAGCCAGATCTGGCCTTGACCTCACGATCCACCGTTCGCAGGGGCCTAAGTGTGGGGCGTCCCCTCGCCGAGATAGCCAAGCGACGGCCGGGGTCGCTTCGTTTCCTCCCGGGCTCATGCTTTTGATCCGGGGGGGAGCTCCCCGCTTGAATTCCTGCCGACCCGTGCGGTCCGAGCACGGTGCGTCCCACCGCAGACATGAACGCACAGATCTCGGTGTGGCATGTTCTGGCTGGGAGGGGGTGCCTTGATTGTGCACACCTGTCCCGGATCAGCATGAATGTTTTTTGTTCTGTTTTACGTTCACGCACGTCGTGTTTGCCTCAGACTCCTTCACGTCGTGACAGTATGGATTTTTTGTCACACAATGCCAATTATATATGGAGAATAACTTTATGGAATCTAAATGTCTGCAGTGTTTCTGTTAATGTATTGGTCATATTTCTTGGTTTCTATGATTACACTTTTTCTCCTGCATGTTGATGACTCTCAAAACACGTATATGTTGTAGTTCTAAAATTACTGCTGTTGCACATTTCATATAAATAAGTAAGTAAAGCTATATAATTAGAGTTTTTGTACTTTGTGGTTTATTTACTGTAATTTATAAATATGTTCTTTCTGTTGAAGAACGACATAATACAATTTTAATATTCAAAGGAATTTGACAATAGAAATAAGGTTGTGTGTCACAGCAGGGACTCCAGCTGAGTTGACGATTGATGAGGAAGATCTTGCTCACTGCCTCTCTTTCTGTTTCGTTCCTGAAAGCCGTAATGTGAGGAGGTGAGAGTGCCACTCTAACCTGATGCCTCGTGTGTGGGAACTCCTTTGTGTCCAAGATGCAGACAAAGAGCAAGTGAAGGCGAACGAGGAGAGAGAAAGCGCGAGAAATGAAGCGAGAGAGCTAAGGTGACTCGTCCACCTCAGCATATTTGATAAAGCAACTCAGCTCATCTTACAATGCCTGAATGGAACTAATGTTCATGAGTGTGTGAAAGAAAGAGGAACTAGTAAACAGAGTCGAGACTAAGAAACAGACACAAAAGCAAAAGAGCTAATGGCAAGGTCAAGTGTTAAAAGGGCAGGTCAACCTGAGACACCACCTCTTCTCATATTAGGTTCCCTTTCTTACAGTACTTAATCATAAATGGCCCCTGATGATGGACTCATGAACATTAACATATCACTCCTGCCAAGCTAAAATATTTGTTTCTTAAGCAATAACTAGTTGCTTAAATTGTGAGTCACTCTGGATAAGACTGTCTGCTAAATAATACATTAACCAATGTGAGACAAAGGCCTTTAGCTGCCTAGATGTTTCAGTGAGTTCCATTGTGATCTCTTGGACCATTACACGCCTTTCTGTTGCAGTGATCTTTGCTGGCCAACAGATTCTGAGAAAAGCTAACATTTCTAGCCCGAAGAGAATCTCGTTTTTTTTTTAGGTTCTCAGAAATTATACACTTCCACAAACATTTAGTGACAATCAGACTTTGATAGATCCGTGTTCCTTAAATACAACAAGGTCCGCACTCACATTTCATGTAAATTATTGAACGTTAATGCATGTATAATGCTTTTCTGTTGATGGATACAATATACAATCCTAAAGGGTTTTAGTTCAGTTATTTGTACTAGTTACTTATTCATAACCTTGTAAGTGTTAGACATTTTTAAGATAAATATAAATTATAAATACCCCTGATGTACCAGCACACTCAAGCATACTAATTTATTTCTTGATTGTTTGTCCCCTGGGAGTATTGCAAAAAAATAGTCAGCTTGGTTACATAATCCAAAACAAGTCTGAGGTATGCATACAAAGTTCTTGCTCATGTTAGGTGAAAGTAAGTTACTAATTAGCTAGCCAAGTGCCAACATTTTAGTAAAGAAATAGTTGAATTGTTGCATTTCAAAGGGACTTCTGCTAAAGTAATACCCTCTAAGATGCAATAATTAGGATAAATCAAATAAATTTCAATAAGAAATAGAAATCAGTGACTGATTTTATATACCTTTCCTTGGTCTTCTGTCTATACCCTGAAATTAGTGCAAATAATCTTTACATGTTTGTACCTTGTTTTGAAACTAATATAGTTTGGAAATTATTAACTGAAATACACTTTTAAGGGCCTGCCCTTCCTAATATATTCTAATGACAATCCCACTTTAAGTGATGTCAGTATAATACTGTTTCACCACTTACCTTCTTATTGGCTTATTGGAATCTGTTTATTGGATAGTCCTATGACTTTCTGTCATGTACATCCTGTTTGCTTATTTTGTTGCTTCGTTGTACTAAATATGAAGTTTTTGCTTAAACTGTAAATATTTGTCAATAAATAGTAAAAAAGGAATTAAATGTTCATAAATGTTTATAAACATTATAGCTTATAAACATTTGACGAAATGTTCTAAAAAACTTTTTATGAACCAAAATTTGTGCCATTCTCAAACTTTTTGGCCATGACTGTAGACTGAACTGAACTGAACTGACACAGCACTAATCAGTGCAAATGCTATGAGTTTTGCCAGAGGTTTACTTTAAAATTTGCATTTTCAAATATTTTGAAACACTGTGACAATTGCAGGTACATTGGTTTAAAATTAAAAGTAAAAATATAGATTAAATGAAATAAAATCAAATTAAAGATAAAAACTTGATTTACATTTAGGGATACATATAAATTTAACAAAACAGGAATGATAAGTAAACAATTTTGCATATATAAATTTATACTGAGTGGATATTTAAAATATCTTGCAGCTTTCAAACTTCCTAAAGGCTCAGTTTCTATAGGAGGAATTCAAGACCACTGTTATTATCTGCAGGACTGGTCAACCAACAAAGATCACTTCAACAGAAAAGCATATAATACTTCCATAGGTCACAAAGGAGCACAGGATAGCTTCTAAGCAACCTCTCTTAACTTGGCTAATATTCATGTTAAGGAATTCACCAAGAGTGAGACACCAAACACTGAAAAGGAAAACACTACATTCCAACGGAAGGACTTTATTTCCACCCGTGAAGCATAGTAACAGTATCATGAGTTGGTACTTTTTTACTGAATCTGGTCCAGATATTTACTTAATTTTACTATTAATACAAACATAACTATTTCAGTTAACATTTAGGCCACCCAAGGAGTATGGGTCCCTTTTTGAGTCTTGGTCCTCCCAAGGTCTCTTCCTTGTTGGCCTAATAAGACAACATAATTTTGTAAAGCTGCATTGAGACTATGCTCCATTCTAAAAAGCACTATAGAAATAAATATGACTTGACTTGACACATTGACTGTTCTGTAGGGTGTATGGTCACCCAAGACTGCCAAATCACACTGACAGCGATGGGCATGGAGATGATTAGATTGTCTAGCAGTTCTTGTGGGATCCTCTTTGTATTCATTTTTATGTAGCCCCTAATTTTTGAGAGCAGTGTATAAAAAGTTCATATGGGTTCATAAACTTAGCTTATATCACTGATAATTTTCTGCTTGAAATAAATAAATTTCTTTCAAATATGACCAAAGATGTCCACTGTCCACACTAATACTTGAAGAGCTAACAGAGTCACTTGCAGACATGTCCATCTTGGTGTACTACTGTAAGGGTTCCTGCAACAGCCAGGCGCACTCGTGCTGCGCCTCAGCATCGCAGGAGTTACAGAGCCAACGCGGATAGGCACTCTAATACTGGCGACGGCGATCAGGCGTAACAAGCTTCACCTGGGCTGCTCGTTACTTAAGCAGCCGCTTCGGTGGCACCCGCTGTCATGCCGTCGCACTACAAGCTTCACAAGCTACGGTTGCGAGTACTTCCTTAAAGGTGAGCCCATTCGACCAGTCAGGCGGTTACATCCCGGGATGTTTTTAGTTGACGGATGTGTAGAAGGGGAAACCCTTCGAGGTATTTAGCTCCTGCTAGGGACAGAAAGGGCTTTGTCCGCCTTATTGCTCGGCACCGTCATTAGAATGCACCCCCAAGGCTTCCCCTTAGCGTACCTGTTCAGCGCACTTCCTTAGTGCTCGGCCGCGTTATTAGAACACGCCATGAGGCGTTCCCTTGGCGCTCCTGTTAAGCGCACTTCCTTAGTGCTTGGCCGCGTTATTAGAACGCGCGCCGAGATTTATATCCGCGTTTATACCCTTGTTCTTTTCGCGATCACACGGCTGATCACGGTTACCTCTTTTGGGGTGTCCTTTTTTTCCCTTCTCCCATTTTCCCACTCGGGAAGCAGAATAAGCTGGAGCTTTCAAGGGACCTTAGAGTTAGCCAAGAGGCAAAGAAGTGATGACTCTTCATTGCCTTATTGACTTAATATAATCTGGAATTGGGAAAGTGTTACGCTGTGTGTGTAAACAAACACAAGGCAGGAGTAGGAAGCAATCACAGGTATTTATTGAAAACAGGTAATAGGCAAACAGAGCAAAATTGAAAGGCAATGTCATAAACGTGAAACAGGTATGGTTCAGGCAATCTACAAGGACAGGGATGAAAGCAGAATCAGAGTCCAGACCACCTTTTAGCCTAAAATCCAGGAGCTGGCTGATCTATTTCCATGGGTTTGGAAGTGTTGTGGTGTCTATAGCAAGAGGATTTGGAACATATTTGAGCTAGGAGACATACAATGGTGTGAAAAATGTGTTTGCCCCCTTCCTCATTTCCTGTTTTTTTTGCATGTTTTTCACACTTATGTGTTTCGGAACATCAAACCAATATAAATAGTAGTCAAAGACAACACAAGTAAACACAAAATGCTATTTGTGAATAAAGGTGTTCATTATTAAGGGAGAAAAAAATCCAAACCTATATGGCCCTGTGTGAAAAAGTGATTGCCCCCTAAACCTAATAACTGGTTGGGCCA
>JAVSBV010063754.1:0-10496 GCA_033117975.1 Parotocinclus spilosoma
TAAATCGCACAATAAAGGTTTAATAAACATTTAATATGTTACATAGCACGTCCCGTCATAGGGCATGTTTGTTTAATTGGACCAGCCGGTTATTAGGACCAAAACGTTCGCGCCCTGATGTGGTCCAATTAACCGGATTGGACTGTATAAACGTATTTGCATGTGCTACACATTCATTCACTTAAATCTATTAAGCTAGCATATTTTCATTTATCCATTTAGTCATCCATCCACTCTATATTCACATGTGCCCATTTGTAGTATGTAGTCCTAAATAACTTCATCCATCCATATATACTGCTCAAAAATATTTTGTATATCTTTTCATCCTTCCACTCTAACCTCCAACAATCCAGCAAACTATCTATATGTTGATGCAGCCATTCAGTAATCCATCCAGCCACATATGCATTCATACATATGACCAAATATCCATCCATCCTTTCGTTTATTGATTTATTTCTTCATCCATTCACCTATCCAAATAGCCAACCACCCATACATCCACCTTTTTACTGCAGCATTTCTCAATACCATCCATCCATTCCTTCATTTACCCCAACAACAGTCTACACATTCATTCCCCATCTACCGATCCATGAGCTATTCATCCATCATCTGTCCATTCACCTACACACTATTTTATGCACATATCTAACCACCCAGTCTTTATGTTGCAATAAAATTAACCATGTTTAATAATAATTTTAACTTGCAAGCCTTTGCTCAGGCACATAGTGACACGGACATGGTCAACATGGTTTTTGGAATCAGCAAAGCCAGTACGTATATATACTGCCCACAAAAAACAGGGGATATTTTTGGATAATTTTTGTGAGCAGTGTATATATAAACCATGAAACGAGATGCAACTCAGGTAGATGTGAAAAAAAGGCTTGAATCTGACATCCAAAACGAATACAATGTAACTCAGTATGTTCATAAATTGCATTTTTCTTGCAAAGTTTACAATATGGATTATATTGTTTACATAACACAACTGAAAATGTTAGAGATCAAGTGTTATAAGCTGAGTCGCACATTCAAAAATTTTAAATTTGACTAACCAGAAATGCTATATGTGTTAATGCATGTGCTAAAAAATCTTAGCTGCATACAATACAGCCATAATTCAATACCTCCTTAGTGTGTTTATGTAACACCAAGGTGGCATGTGAATCATACTGCCCCCTGCTGTGAGAAACGGTGGAGTGTGTGAACAGAGACAAAGATAGGTGTTTCTGTCAGCAGGCTAAGACCATCAGCTTGCCAGGTTTCATCAAGGGATGAAAATGGAAAATGTATAAACCTGTCTACGGGTGCGCTGATATTATTTTCCGGAGTCTCCATCTCTTCCTGTCATCGGTCCCCTCTTCCGCGCCAGCCAAACTCACTAATGTCATTTCGAAGGGTGATACATACAAATTTGATTCTCATAGGTGAGATTGACTTATCAAAACTGACAGCTTGTGCTTTATCAGCAGATGAGACTTCGTACCTTCATGTGTGCAGCACACAAGTGTAACACAAACAGAGAAAAACACACCAACAGATTTTAGCCCCCCCATCCTGAGTTAGGTGTGTGTGATGATGGGATTACAGAGAGCAGAGATGGATTCACCTACTGATTACAAGTGTGTGTGTGTGTGTGTGTGTGAGTGAGAGTGAGAGAGAGAGAGCCTTTTGAAAGGGGACAAAGATCAAATGTTAATCTCAACAAAGAAGTAGTTTTCCTCTTTCATTTACACTCCTGAAAAGAAAATGTAAATTCCACGTCCTCTGGTTGTTTGTCCAGTGGAGCACATTAAATTAAACTTCTTAACATCATTTCACCTTTATATAGCATGAAAATTAGGGGATACTTGAAAATAAAATATGCCCTAATTAAATATCCCTTATTTTTTTTTATTTTTAAGCAGTGTACTTTGCTACATAATACTACACACAAGTCGAACAAGCACAGATTAAAAACTATAGTGAATTGGCACTCAGCAGCTATGTTATATCTGACCTAACCTCTTGAAAAGCATTGCGTGATTTAACTGATTTAAGTCTATCCTAAGCTAGCAAGAGATTGTCCAAACGTTTCAGCTGTGTAATCCGGGTTGAGGAAAAACATCATTACTGCAGAACAAGACACGATTTGCCTGTGTTACAACATCGAGAGAGAGAGAGAAAGAGATGCACCTTGTTCTATAAGAGTATTAAACTAGCTTTCGCTTTGTCTGTTGTTGGAAACTTTCTCTTTTATTTGCTGTTGAATAAAATCACACACATTGTAAAACTAAAAACAAAAGCTTAGCTAAGACTTCAGGCAGAAAATGTTTAATTTACAGAGAAAAATGTCATGCATGGACCAGGTTGTGTGTGTGTGTGTGTGTGTGTGTGTGTGTGAGATACAAGGAATAAGGTAAGTCAGTCTACAGCTTGTGTAACAGTGTTAATTATATTATATATACATATACTGAGATGCCAAGTTGACCCTACTGCCTCTTCAGGCTCTTTTTAGGAAGAGAAAATTGGAATAAAATTAGTTAATTTGTTATTTAGTATTAAATGCAAGCTTGAAATGTTTGGATCCAATCATCCACAGTATATAAAATATGGTCATTATACCGTTGCTAAACCAATAAATGTCATTTCTGGCCTAAAAAATTTGCACAGTACAATAAGTTGCAATTAAATTGAATATGTATTCATACATAAAGCCTGTACTGAAAACTCAAACTCTTAACTTGAATGAATTATAACATTTTAATAACAATTCAATTTCTTTTATCATTGTTTAACCTACTAAGATTCCGGAAGTAAAATTTTTCAGAATTTGAGGACCGGCTTTTTCCAGACTCATGGACTTTCTATTAACATTCAGTAACATCTCTACCTTTCATACCAATCACTCTGGTTTTTGGCAGGTTGACAGAGTAAACCCTGTGTAAGTGAAAGTGAGTGAACTCCATGGACATATGTTAATATGCCAACTTCCATCGGGAGAAGCAGAGTTGAACGGAACGGAACTGAACTGAACTGAACTATCACTAACTCTGAAGCTTTATTTAAAAACTCACCTGTATGCAATTAAATGCTCTGACAAGGTCTCTAAACAGTGCAAAGCTCAAATTAATATGGGTAGTAGGCTAGTGCTGCCTGACTAGTGTTCTCCTGTATGGTAGCTGATGGAATTTAATCAATGCAACTAAAACGTGTGGCACCTGTATAATTAGAAACCATGGCATTTTAACCCCCAAGAATAAAAAAAAAATAAGCCAGTACACCAGACCTGAAATGCACACTGGGAGCCACTGAGGATGCCATACAAACCGAGGCAATAAACTCCTGTGGTCACCAGTGCCACAGTGCCCGTGCTCTGTTAAAAAGCCTTTAACTGGTAGACAAATTAGGGATTAAAGGCAGGATTTGATTTTTGATTCATACAAAACCATTCTGAATATAACTAAATGCTAAGAATGCCTAACTTTTAATACTGTGGCTACATTGTAAAATAAATTTGTTAGTGGATGCAAAGGTTGTATTTGATACTAGCATTGTGCAATTCTTACTAAACAATGAAATATGCTATATAAATACAGTGCCTACAGAAAATCCTCATACTCCTTTGCATTTTTGCCTTACAACAAATTAGTTCAGAATAATATAAAAGCAAATAAAAACCTAAAACAACAGGCTTGGAAAAGTAAGCTACAGTACTTCTTGAGGCCAATTTTAATTTTATTACAGCCATGAATCTTTAAATAAGTCTCTACCAGCTTTGCCCACCTTCTGTGTGAGATACATTTACATACAGTAGCTAAGGTTCTGTTCTGATGACCATATGGTGCTCACTGTGTTTGCCTCTTTACATGTTAAATGCATACAGCTTCCCGCTGGAAAGTGAGAGGAAACCAGAGTACCAAGAGGAAATCCATAAAGGTGCAGGGAGAACATACAAAATCCACACAGGCCCCAAGCCCCACACCGGAATTGCACCACTTTGCTGCCCTGCATTTATAATGCATATATCCAGAGCAACCTACAACATGATACAGCCTTAAAACGACCTCTTTGTTGCACAATGGCTTTATGATTGGATGGATACGATGCAGAATGTTGAATCAGGAAAGCATAAAATAATTTCATCTTGGGTAAACACACTACATTTAAAGCAACTAAAGGCAGACATAAAATTTAGTTACTGTCTAAACAGATTTTTTTCCTTGTAGTCATTTTTGTGCGTGATGACGGTAGCTCTGTTGCATTATGCATAAGATGAGTATCTGCCATTTAATCATGTTAATCTTCAAACTGGAAATGATTTATCCGGTGCCCAGGGAGAGAAAATCTGGGTTGGCCCTCAGCCTGTTGCCACTATGACAATCAACAGGAAGTGTAGAAGGATGTACTAAATAAGTCCATGTAAAATCCGTATTAAAATTTTAACAAATCAGAAGAAAACAGGGGCAAGTATTTAGTGTGAGCAGGAGCAGCAATCTGGCAGCTCAATCGGTATGCCAGGTTGACCCTTCTGCAGTCTGAAGAAGCTTGATCAGGAATGCTCTATTTGGAAGGGTGACATCCCAGAGAAACTACTCTATCAAACGGGTGAAAAGGCTACAATTTTGCAATGTAGATCAGTGCAATAGAGTATTATGAAGGGATGAATAAAAGTTTGACATTTTTGATCCAACCATGGACAGCATATGTGGTCTTTATACCATTGATAAAACAACAAGCCTAATGGTGGTCTAAGACTTTGTTGGCACAGTACTGTGTATAAGTTATTAATTTCAGTCCTTTAGTAGACTTATCCAGAGCCACTGACAATATATTCAATCTTAAAGCAGTTGTCAATCAAGGCTCTTGCTCAAGAACCCAACAGTAGCAGCTCAGCAGAGTTGGAATTCAAACCTTGGACCTTTTGGCTCATGTATGAAGTCTTAAATGCCATCAGATGGAATGAATCGAGCAGACAAAGAGAGACAGGAGAATTTGGACCATTTTATGGAGCAGGAGAATGAGTGACTGATAAAGGACGTGGAGAGACAGACAAAGTAGAGTACTTAAGCAAAAGGGAACAAAGAAAGATAGTGACAGTGCATCTGAATCACACAATTATAGAGTTTAAGGACGCATTTTGACTCATAACTGACTGATTGTGCTTTAAACTGCACCTGGAGCTGCAGGGGTTGAAACAAAAGCCATGGATTGATTCACACATGCCTCAGCGAAGAGCCCATGTTCCTCTGAAGAGTTAACACAGTGCTAGCTGTGTTACACGCTCTGATCCTACTCAATCTAGTTAAATATAGATTCAAACAACATAAAACATACAGAAAGCAGTGTTGTGTATGTCCATGTACCTGTTTGGCGAGATTAACGGAGTCGGAAGTGAGCCTGTCCCTGAGGTGAGGGTCCAGCTGAACGGCAGGGGCCACCTCAACGACCTTCTGATGCCGTCTCTGAATGGAACAGTCTCTCTCATACAGGTGGATCACGTTTCCATGCTTATCACCTGAGACAGACAGAAGCACAGAATTTGACTCACTAATGAAATGATAAAGTATATCCCAAGCAGGCCAAACACACACTGCTTGCAAAAATTATTTCATTTTGAAATATCCCCTATTTTCCGCGAGCAGTATAGCAACCACACGACTAATTAAAGTAGTGTGCACCTGAGACCACAGCAATAGATTTTTCTAAACCGTAACTGAAAAATGTCTATCAACAGCCACTTTGTTTTTGTTCATTTGTTTTACTCCCACACATCGACTTATTCTCCAATCCTGGCTCAAACTGCATTTCTTTGTGTAATCATTGCATTTGTATTTATATCAATAGACTTATTTATCTCAACCAGACTCTTATGAACATGTAGCACAAACAATACCTCCTCTAAAACTTGTCCAGTTTTTTGAATCGATATTCTCGATTGCCCTCATTCTTTGCAAATCAACTGAAGGATACCTTACACAAAGCAGACCTCACAGAAGATTATCTCAGATCCTAATAAATGTGTTCATGTGAGTAAATTTAGTTTTAAATTGTCTTTACAAAACCATTCGCATCTGTGATCCTGCAGACTCCTGACGTACTAATTACTATGCAGACATCTCATCTTGTTAACCAGTGCAGGAAGCATGCCTACAACTCTTATTGTTTTAGATGAGAAGCACCTAATGAACCTGTCTTGTAAATAACTTGCTCCCAAGAAAGCAAGCAATCAATCGGACTGCTATTATCCAAGCACATCAAAACTTAATGGTAGGCCACTATTTGTTCAAGATTGAAACGCTGCACAAGCAGCCGATACGCTTGGTGGCAACCAAATAGCTATAAAAATCTTAAATGTCTGTGTTTTCGCCCTAGTACCACAACTGACCTGCATTTCACTCGTGCTCAACCATGCAATCAAACCCTTTAACGCGCTCAAGATCATCACAAGGGGTGCTATAATAGATCAAGTAGAATGAAAAAATATTATTGTTAAATGGTCAGAAACTGCCAAATGCAAATACGTTTGGAGACATTACAATACTGTGCAAAAGTCTTAGGCCACTTTCAGATTTGCTTTAGCAATAGTATAATAAAAATACATAACATGGTTGATCATTGTGACTTAAAATTTCTAATTGGAATTCGTCACTCCATAATACTCTCCTACTTATTTGTGAGCTTTAGCATATCTTAGCCATTTTCCTGCTGAAAAGTGGTTTCTAGGCTGCTAACCTACCCAAATTATAATTCCTGACAAGCTTCTGCAGACTGTAGAGTCAACATGGAATCCTGATGACGCTGCCATGCTTTGCTATTGCTCAAGTCGAAGTAGAGGCCGCAATAAATATTCGACACTGTAGTTTATAAAAGCGGTGGTTGTGGTTGGTTTTCTCATGAAGAGACTAATTAATTTATATATGGTCATTATACCCTTGCTAAAACAATAGAGTATCTAATTTAATGGTACCATAGTACTGTATAGAAAGAAAAGCCTTTGCCCTGAGCTCATGTGTAAGGAAGGTGATGGTTAGCACACTCCAATAATTTATTTGCTGCTCAAGAATGATGCAATAGCAGCAGTTTGAAAAGTAGCAATGGCTAGCTTTATGTGTAGGAAAAAACCAGCCTCACCATCCCAGATTTCGAGGATGGGGAGAACATCTAGATGTATTTCTGTACCTTATTTCTGATTACTTTTCATTAAATGGCAGATGCTTTTCTTTATATTTTCTGCAGGTCTTGGCAGTGAGACATGCTACTACTTATGAATAATTAATTATGACTGGAAGAGAGAGCTAGGTGAAATGGAGATCCACTTACGAACAAACAAGGCAAAAAAAGTGTGAAAAACTCATGCTACAACTGGCCCTACAGTCAACAATTAAAACCTGTAATCAACAATAGTTTGGCCTCAGCAAATGATCTGAAACTGTTCTTCAGGTGAGACAATTAAGGAATTAAAACCGGCAGCGTTACCTCTACAGAAGAGTCCAATTTTTGGCCCTTGAGCAAAGCCATCGCCCCTCAATTGCTTCTACTGTACTGCTGGACTGCAAAATTTAAAAGAGTTGTAGCTCTGGATAAGGACATCTGCTGTATATGTACTTGTTATTTATAAACTGCAGACAACCTGTACAAGAAATTCCAGAGGAAGCCCCATTTTTAAGAAGGTAGAAGGTCCTATAGCCTCTGGGGAATACTGCTACTGCTGCTATCTGATTCAGTCGTGTCGTTTGCAGTTCTTTATGCTTTTCTTTGCTAGGGTAGTGGCATCATTTCAAAGATACAAACGTACTCAGTGAGATCGTTAGGTGGGCTGAGTCAGTACTAGGTGGTGGAGAGGAAGAAACTGTCCAAGCTCTCAGTCATCCTGACCAACCACTCCCATCCTCCCCAGGCAACAATACACTGTATAAAATAGTTTTACAGCTTTGAGCAGACCAGCTATGCTGTTCTGTCTTCCTTTACAGATATCTGGATGATGCCCATTCCCCTAAAAGCTGAACACAGCATATTTGAATTATTACATGAAGTGACCTGACATCACTTTAGATGCAGTCCTTTCAATTGCATCCTGTAGGGAACAATGGGACACATGTTTCTCTGAACTCATCACCATGTGCTCCTCATCATGTGGGGTTGTAAGATGCTGGGATTTACCTGTTGCAAACTCAGTTGGAGACCAAGAACATTGTCTAGTATTACTAACATCACAAGTGCCTTCATCACAATCTAGCACATTGTGCTGAGGGAAAAATAGTTTGTAACACAAGCAGACATTGTCTATGTGCCTTGGATCACCAGCTGCTTGCTGCAGACCCCAGTGTGTGCAGCGACAAAACTGTGCTGAGCAGCCCAGGTGATCTGCAGGGGACTGTTTTTGCTTTTTACACCTTTGAGTTCAGATATAGATCTGAGACGTGAAAATGCTATTGTGACATGTATTAAAGAGGTAAGGGAGTCGGAACACAGGAGAATAATTACTAAGAAATTATCAGTTTGCAGAGTGGAGTCTGTGAAACCATCCATAGCTCAACAGAAAAAAGACAAAATAGATGATGACGAAATGATCATCAATATATTGTTCAATATTTGCTTGTACTGCATGTTCATGCAGATGTTTAGGAGAGCAACATTTACATCATTGCACCATACCTTTTTGCATCAGATCTTCTACTTATATTGAGCAACAGATCATTTACATATATCTTTAGTTTCCTATTGTATACTATTAAAATCATCTTGGATGTAAAGTAGGGGTAGGTTGCAGTTCTGTGAGATAAACCCTAAAGTAGTGAGTGCCATTTTACACTGCTTTTCCTTCTGAACATTCTAAGGAGAATACATACAGTATTTAATTGTAGAAGCAGCATTGGTTTGCTGCATTTGACAATATATAGGTATAGTATACAGCACAGTTTAATGACCATCCGATCAATGGCCATTCACTTTAACAAGGTCTTAGCAAAAATTTCATACGAAATGATAATCGTTTAATCACCAGATGTTGTGGCAGTGAACAGCCAATCAAAACTGCAAATTCACAAGCTGACAGCAATTCAAAAGTCTGACATTCATGTCATGGCTTCCGGGTATGCTTATTCTAAGAGACTGTGGGCTTTTACTGTAATCACTGTGTGATGCGGATGATATGTTGATATGTTTAGAGACTTTAGACTTTTTCTAGTTGTGGATGACTTTCCACAAGTTAATTGTACCAAGCTGTACTGTTTGTAATTACGTGCTTGTCCTATTGTAAGTAGTACTCCTTTTGATGGCCCAATAACCTGTGTATTCTCTCCAGCATAACGATATGACCTGGTTCACATTCATTTGTTGAGTCTCTTGTTCATTTGGCTGTTGTGTGTTGTTTATAATAGGTTCTAGCAATGCCTTTTTGGCTTCTGTCAAACAGAAACATCATTCAGGCCTGAACACAGACATCTTTTAAATCTGTGATTTGTTTTAAGACAAAGCCATGTGCGAGGGGCTGAAGGATGACTACAAATAATTTATTTGCCACATTAAAGCCAGGAAAATGTATTTTTCAAAGCTTTTGAGTTTTTGATGAGTTGTTTACATGCTACAAAGCTGTGCCTATCTTCAAAGGCACTTTGTGTTGATTGTAATAGTCAGCCTATCACAGCAAGTATGTAATTGTATGTGCAGAGCCACAATCTGTGGCAGTGAACGCTGTGAAAAAATGGCAGCCTGTACTGACGAAATTGCATATACAGTTATTTATATAGTTTATAACTTCCATACTATTTGATTTTAGAGCCACATCTAACTGCAAAGTGCCCGAAATGTTCAGTGGCAACTGTTTTCCATGAGTGTCTTTGCATGTTCTTGTTTCTTTTTGCATGAGACTTTTGCTTTCAATGACACACTGCTGTTTTTAGTTAACAAGCTATTGTACACTCACATTTAGATAGACTATGCATGCAGCACCAGAGAAACAAATCATGCCTAATGAATGAAAATAATGAATAGAATACACTTGAGATAAGCAGGAATAAATAATAAATCGGAGCAAGATGAAGCCACATGTGCGCACACGCACACACGGACACACACATCCTTACCTAAGATTTGGACCTCTATGTGCCGCGGCTTCTCGATGAACTTCTCCACAAATAGTGCACCATTTCCAAAGGCAGCCAAAGCCTCAGAGTATGCCCTTTGATAATTTTCTTCCAATTCCTGCAACAAAGGGATATGTATGGAAATAGAACTAAATTACTAGTCAACTTGTCAAATATCCTGGCCCCCATTCTTTGTCCCTCCCACACTGCTCACAAAAATTAAGGGATATTTGCAACTGTCAATTTCTGTGAGCAGTATACAGTTGATTCCGGTTAATGGGACCACATTGGGATGCAATGGTTTTGGTTCTAATAACCGGCTGGTCCGATTAAACGAACATGTCCTATGTTACAAGACTGTGACTATGTTACAAAGGTTTATTAAACCTTTATTGTGCGATTTCCACGTATAGTGAA
>JAVSBV010063765.1:0-10495 GCA_033117975.1 Parotocinclus spilosoma
TTTCTAAACTTGAGAAACTGGTCTCCTCTGTCCCCAGACGTCTGTTGAGTGTTGTAAGAAGAAGGGGGGATGCCACAAAGTGGTAAAAATGGCCTTGTCCCAACTTTTTTGGGATTTGTTGATGCCATGAAATATGTAAACAACATATTTTTCCCTTAAAATAATACATTCTCTCATTTTAAACTTTTGATCTTTGTGTTCTATTCTGAATAAAATATTAAATGTTGGCACCGCCACATCATTGCATTCAGTTTTTATTCACATTTTCTTTAGTGTCCCAACTTTTTTGGAATCCGGTTTGTACATAGTTACATTAAGAAAGGAAATGAGAAACATCTCAATAAGTAACAACCTGGACTACATGTACATGTTGTTACAACATCCTCTGACCCAAAACAAAATACTGCAGAAATGCCGGGTTTACGTAACTCCCTCTTTGCAGGTACAAACATGCTGTGGTACATCACTAAGGGGGTTCCTTCAGTCTTAATGAAATCACTTCGAACGCAAATTGTGACTGAACTTTTTCTACGTTTAAGCCTACAGATGCATTAAATGTAATATGATCCAAAACTGCTACACACACACACACACACACACACACAGTCGCTGCACTTGTCTACAATCGTCTCAGGTTCACGTACTAAACCGTACAGTGTACATTTACACATGAACTTTTCATGCATTTTCTATCCGAATACATTTATAAACACATGTATTTAAAATTATTTGCCAAATGCAACTCCAGGTAGCCAGATTGAAATCTAATTACAGTATCCTGTAATATGTAAATCATATCATAATACTGGATCGCCCACTTCCTGTGTTGTAGACAGGTTTTAGCAGAAAACATGACCTGCAATTTTTTAGTTTAAATGTTTTGAAGCTAAGAGGAAGGTACCAGCTGTGAGAATAATAATGTTGAGAATCAGACACTTGTCCAATATAGCAGTGCTGCGGGAATAGCTATCAGTGGGATAGCAGATCAATTTGATTAGAGCTTACTAATGGGTGCCGTTTAGGTTATGATAGCCTGACTCTCAATATATTGATTTAACAATGTGGATACCATAAATTCAGATTCAGCTGAAACAGTACTTTGAATTTTCAGGCAAGCAACATGCACTACAATTCTCTCTGCACTATCCTACCAGGAACTCGGCAGTGCGTGACGTAGGGAGTCACATGGCGGGGGTGATGACCGCTGGCAAATGTAGAGAGGAAAAATCATGGTCACGACAATGATAATGTTTAGTTTTTCGCTTTCAATACGTCATTCATATATAACTTATATTATACTTATAACTTATAATAACTTACATGAGGTGTTACATAAGTTACTGTAAAATAAGCTCTGTGTTAATGATTTTACCCGACTGTAGTTTTAATACAGTATTAAACTCCTCGGTTTACCCTAAATTAGACTCACAATGGATTTGTCAGAATGTATCCCCATCGTAAGTCTGGGATTTCCTGTAGTTTGGAAATTGCTGGATAATCTGATCCTGTCCATGTCCTATCACTGTCAGTGTGTTTTGGCAGTCTTGGGTGACCATACACCCTACTGAACAGTCAATTTGTGGCACTCTTGTCCAGTTTGACATTCTTCTGTTCACCCCCAAGAATATATCTCTTGCTACTACGGTGTACTTATTTGAACACAATAATTTTGAACATTTTAGCCATTCATCCTGCTGGACCTTTAATCTTTTTTTGAAGTATGTAATACAATCTTTATTACCTCTGTTGATTGATGTTTTATGCCCACCATGTGGTATTAGTTAAGATTGCATTGCAATCAATCGCACGTGCACAGAGACTAGTATGATTTTGAAATAACGGCTGTTATATTTGAATATACATTTAGAATTGCTTAAAGGATTGGATCATTCTATTCTGGCTGAGCTACAGATAAACACTTTAAAAATATATATTATTAGCATTTAAACTTTGAAGACGCTGTAGTTGAGGGCGTCTGCTAAATGTTTTAAATTTGCTGTGCTGAAATGTTGGGAACTTTAACCTTTTCAGTTAAACAGGTTCGATACCTGTCTTCTCCTGTTTTGAGGTTGGTTTTAACAAAATCCAGCAGGCAGACCAATCCTTTGCGGTTGATGTTCCCCATTCCTGTGTGCCAGAATAGACAAAGATTGGAATTTGTTATGTAATAGTCTATACAATTAGGACTAATTAATACAATGTATAATAACTATATATATACACACTTTAAACATGATATAAGCATAATATATTTGCTATATAGCAAAGGTTTGTGGACACCTAATTATTGCATTTTTCAGCAACTCTCTTCTTGTATAATGTAAAGCATATACACTATACTATACAAAGTATTTGCTCACCTGCCCTGACTGGAAAGGCTGTCCACAAGGTTTAGGAGTGTGTTTATTGGGATTTTTGACCATTCTGCTGGATGCACATTTATGAGGTCACCTACTGATGTTGGACGGGAAGGCCTGACTCTTAGTCTCCACTCTAATTCATCACAAAGGCGTTCTGTCGGGTTGAGGTCAGGAGTCAAGTTCATCCACACCAGACTCTGCCATCCATGTCTTTATGGACCAAATTGTTCCCATAAAGTTGGGAGCATGGAATTAAAAATGTCTTGGTATGCTTAAGCATTCAGAGTTCCTTTTTCTGGAACTAAGCGGCCAAGTCCAGTTCCTGAAAAACAACCCCACACCATAGTCCCCCCTTTACCAAACTTTACACTTGGCACAATGCAGTCAGACAAGTGTCGTTCTCCTGGCAACCGCCAAAGCCAGACTAATCCATCACAGGTCTGTAGTGATTGACTCTGCAGAAAGTTGGCGACTTTTTCACACTATGTGCTTCAGCATCCGATGACCCTGCTCTGTCAGTTTACGTGGCCTACCACTTCATGGCTGAGTTGCTGTGGTTCCCAAACACTTCCATTTTCTTATAATACAGCTGACAGTTGACTGTCGAATATTTAAGAGCGAGGAAATTTCATGACTGGATTTGTTGCACAGGTGGCATCCTATCACAGTTCCAAGCTGGAATTCACTGAGCTGCTGAGAGCGACCCATTCTTTCACAAATGTTTGTAAAAACAGTCTGCATGTCTAGGTGCTTAATTTTATATACCTGTGGTCATGGAAGTGATTGGAACACCTGATTCAAATCATTTGAAATGGATGTTTGAGCAAATACTTTTGGCCATATAGTGTATAGATGGATTCTCTATAAAGAAACAGTGACAGTAGAATGGGTTGTACTGAATACCTGAATACCTCAGTGAGTCTTAATATAACACAATTCCACTTTAGGCAAGCTAGTTAATTAACTTTCTGCCCTGCCGTCTTAAAGTAAAAAGAAAATTAATTTGCCAACTTTTAATTGAAAACTTGGCTGGTTTGCACAAAACCTTGACCTCAAATCTAGAAAAGGCACTGGAATGCCAAAAGTGAGATAGGGCTTAGCCAACCGCACAGATAAGTTCCAAAGTCTTGCTGAAAGGCCTCTTAAAACAAAGGCTATTGTAGCAGCAAAGATGGGGGCAAACTCTATACTACTATCCCTATTTGGATGTAATTTAGGAGAGAAGATTTTCAGTCTGCAATTGGTGAAAATATGTTGTACAACCCACATAATGCAAATATATATAATGCTGTTACAGAATGGAGCCAGCAGAAGTCTATATTCTTCTAAACACTGCTTAATTTACTTACATTTCCCTGCAGTTGACCAAAATCAATAACACGGTGCTTGCTTTATAATTAAAGTGTTACAAATCAAATTTAAATTAGTGAGTAATGGCTGGAAATTAAAAAGCAAAACACCTACTCTATTGATGAACTCAAGGTGCTAGCATAGCTGCTGACAGCCTGTATTCCGGGGGACTCCTTTCGGTTGGCTGTAGTCACTAACCATATTAGGACCCATGGAGACTTATTTGTACTAAGAAAACTGTACTGTTGATGCAAAAACGTGTACTACTGCATCCAATGTATCTGGCATGGTAATAAAGGTTTAGGAAGCTTAACTACCTTAATATTAAGGATAATAACTTTATATGATAGGACGTAATGCAGATCATACATGTACTGCAAAAGTATATAGAGGGCAAACAACTGTGAGATAGACAGAGACCAAAGGTTACGTATTTAAGTAATTTAGCTTAATAGTTGACTAGATAATATTAACTACTGATAATATAAAAACACATTAATTAAGCTTGTGGCCACCTGCTGCTCTAAGTTCCTCAATTGCAGGTAATATATCTGGGGATATTGTATTCATCATTTGTTCTCTCTATTCACTATTGTAATTATTATTTTTTATATTTTTAAATGTTTTTGCTTAGATAACCAAATGCTACAATTATATAACTTCTATAATTAGAATTCTTGCATATAACATCTAGGCCACCCAAGGAGGTTGGGTCCCATTTTAAGACTTGGTTCTTCCAAGGGGTCTTGCTTGTAATGTTTAGATATTTTTTCCTTTCCACTACCTCCCCAGGCTTGCTCAGTTTGGGGGAAAAAACTTTATAGAAATAATTAGACATACATTTGACTTTGACTAGTAGCTGTAGGAGAACCAGTAGAAACACCAGTAGAAACAATAATCCAGGTGAACGAGTGTTAGCCTTAAGTGTGTGATCAACTAACTCATATTTAGTTAAACTGTCTAGTTCAGAGGTTAAAGTTTTGCAACCGACTGTAACACTAAATCTATCCTAGGCAGTTCTTGTAGTTAATAAACGGATGTAAACCTTTATTCATGTTATGACTAAGCAGAGAAATGTTTTGAGGTCCAAGTTATCAGTAGCAACTAGCTGTTCTAAGGACAATCAGCAGCTGACTCAAACACTGTAATCAGTCTATCTTGTTATTTGAGTGAGGCTTACATGCATTGATGCCTAGTAATCTTCAAGCTCTTATGAGTGCAGACGCCCAGGAAGTTCTTGCGTAGTCACATTAGATCACGTGCAAGATGTCTTTGATTACCTCATGCTATGTCATTATTAAATATAAACAGAAAGTTGTCACATTCTTCTGGTTGATAAAAGCTCATGTTGTTAGTTTGTAATGCTTTGGTTAACTGAGTAGCTTGAATAGCAATGGCTTATGGAGCTTATCGAACTTTGGAGCAATACAGAGAACAAAAATTCAACTTGTTTGTGGTTTCTAAAGAAAATTGTACAAACCATGAACGGTTCTCCCTTCTCTAAAGTCTAACTTAATAAATTACAAAGAAGTTCATTTACTTATTTTGTTTGCATATCATTGAGTTCAATGTTTATTGACAATCAAACTTTGCATAATTATTTCTAAAGTTGTTAAAGAAGTAGCACAACTTTTAAAAGTGTTATTTCCTAAATCTACAAGCATTCAGATACTGATGTAATTGTTTTCGTTATTACTGCTACTATTAATATTAGTGGAATTACAAGGTAGCTAAAACTGAGTGTATGCGATATCGTGGGTTAAGTGCACAAAGTAGTGGTCAACTGATATGGGTTTTTTAATGGCCGAGGCCGATGTTTAGAGAAAATGGTGACCGGTAGCCAATATATTATGCCGATATGCAGAGGGAGAGTTTATAGATTTCTGAATGAATTAAAGCTTTATTACCCTCAACAACAACATTTAAGATATTAATAATTAAAACTGCACTGGAACTTTGTAGTTAGTACTGTACTCATAAGGCTTGCAGAAGGTTAACAAAAATCCAGCAAATTATAATGTTAAGACAATTTATAGCTTTTATAGAAACTGCTCATGAAATACAGAAGCATTAGTTTATTAGCTCTGGCTCAGTTATTAAGGCTTGTTGTTGTTGTTGTTGTTGGTTGTTAAAAGTACTGCCACTGTTCGACACTCTAGGCCTGTATCCCTCTGCTTAATGCTATATTGCTTTAAATAAGGGCACACAAAGTGCTGCAAATGTGCATGTTTACATTGGTTACTTCTACAAACCACATCCCTGCAGTTTTTGTATTTGTATTTGCATTATAACCTCAGTCTTCCACTAATGTGTGTCAGTAGCCTTTATGTTTCTGTGGTAAACAGGTTTCCTCTGGTTCACTAATCAGATCCATATTCTCTTTCATCTTGTGCTCCCTTACATTTATTGCCCTAATGAAAAACCCAGAGTGGGGCAGGTTTTGAGACACCATGCTGATTTATAGCAGTGTTTCCAAGTTAATCATTGGAAGGAAGTTGAAGTAGACAGAGTAGACTTCCCGGTTGTAACGGGAAGATTGACTCACAGACGTGCTCCAAGGTGCAGTAGTGACTCCTGCATTATCTTTAATACCCCACGTAAATGTATCATGCATAGCAATTTGCGTGAACGTGCGGCCAGCTGATGATCTCAGGTAAGTGAAGCTTTCTTTATAACCATTTCCAAATTTGGACAAAACACATTCAGGTTATAACCTGCCTTTTTAAGAGGGGGGGGGGTGTTTACAGGAATACCAGTACTGGAGTGTAAAACGCATGTGCTGACTAGTTATTGGATGACTGTGTACACTCATTATGTGACTTCTACTGAATGTTTCAGTTACATGTTTGCTGAGATGCACATGACTGTGAGTCTGAAGCTTTAGTTATTACACCTCTGAGTCAAACTGGTGACAAATAGTCAGGCAATAGAAAATAACACAGTAAAGTATTCTTCTCATGTTTTCCTTGTCTATTGTAAACAGGTGTTTATACACCAATAAGGCATACCATTATGACAACTTCCTTGTTTTGATTATATTTAATTATATCACTTCATTTGACCAGTTTCACTTACCATATAGCTGCACTTTGTAGTGCTACAATTACAGACTGTAGTCCATCTGTTTCAACTATCTCTTCACCCTTTACTCTGTTCTGTAATGGTCAGGACTCCCACAGGACCAGCACAGAACAGGTACAATTTGGGTAATAAATCATTCTCAGAACTACACTGACTCTGATGTGGCAGTGGTTAATGTGTGTCGTGATGGTATGATGGATCAAATAAAACAGTGCAGCTGGAAGCTTAAAACAACTCTGTGTCACTGCTGAACTGAAAATACAGAAAAATTGAAAAAATGTCCAGCCACCAGCATTCTGTAGGCAGCATCCTGAAGAAGGATTAGAGGATGACTTACACAAACTATCTGACTTTACATCTACAAGGTGGGGAAATATGGTAGATGTGTGAATGATCACAGTGTTATAAACTGATCTGATCCTTTCATACCAGAAAAAAATAGAGACATCACATCAGTGTGGGTAAAAACAGTAAAGGGATGAGCAAAACATACAGAGAAACAGGTGGACTACAGTCTGTAATTGTAGAACTATAAAGTACTTCTATATGGTAAGTGAAACTGATAAAATGGACAATGAGCGTAGAAACAAGGAGGTGGTCATAATGCTATACCTGATCTGAGTTATTATTCGATTATCATTTGTGTAAACCTAGTAATTTTGATTTTATGATTCTGACTATTTCCAGTGTCATTTTCTTTTAACATCTGCCCATGATGACACAGAGATTGGATTGACAAATTATTTATAATTATTTGTAAAGACTGTAAGACTAACTCTGAAATATTGGCCAGCTAAACATTCATTTTAAAAACTTTCAGTTTTCAAATGCAATTTTGACGGGATAAAAGGTTAAGGTCATGCTGGGCCAGAGAGAGACAAACACATTGCACACTGTCAGCATATGTATTGTGTTTAAATAAAATGTGCAGTGGAGAGTACAATTACAATCAAACAGAACAATATTCTCCAATGCATAATGGTGAGGTGAGCGTGTACACAAGCTACGAGCACAGAGCAGTGTCAGAACCTTTTTTCCTCCTATGCTCACTTGCAATCTCACTCTTAACTCTCATTTTTTAGGCTTTTTATAATTTTGATTTTCAGTGGAACATGACCTCAAGGGGACACAAACTACATTTTTGACTACTAAAGTTTTGGTTAAGACAAACCAATCATGAATACAGGAGATCCTCATATCACCGAAGTCTCAGAGATTAGCTTGAGGCTCAGGGGAGATACAGACATGGGTGTGTGAGCGAGAGAGTTTTAAGTTTTGCAAAACAATTAAAAAATAATATGAGAATATTAGATAATATGAGAATATAATTCAGTGTTTGAATATAATTCAAAACACAGTTTTTCCTGTGCTGCCCTGTACTGCTGGAGCAGTGGATCAACAATACAATACAGTATTAGTGTACTGTATTGCTCCGCTCAATTTACACGTGGGTGCACTCACACACGACACAGGACTAAACTTGGAAAACATCGGTACTACCCACTGTGCTATCGTACTGCCCCTGTAGAATGCACTATTGTGCAAATGTCTTAGGCTACCATTAGAGTTGTTGTTTTAACAATTGTTGCATAGTTGCATAATTGCATAATGGCCATATAAAACGATTGAATAAACAAAATTTCAAACTTGAACATGTCACTGCATAATATTTATTCCACTGATCTCCATTCCAATCTTTGCTAGCTTCACTATATCTTATTTTTATCCTTCTGAAAAAATCTTGACTGCTACCCTTTCAAAAGACCATTCCTGATCAAGCTTCTTTAGACTGTTAAAGGGTTAACTTGGCATCCTGGTGACTTGAGCCCCTTCTACACAAGTTAACACAATTACAAAGGTTCCTAAAGAAATGTCTGTGAAATGCTTTGGTCAAATGCCACAAGGATAAAGCAATTCACCCTTCTTTTTTACCTCTTGATTGTTCCTGAGTTTCCACAGAGTAGTTCCTGTAAAAGAGGAAATTACCTCAGGACCCGACTTAAATTTTGTCCTATAAAAAGGGTTATTGACAAAACGTTTTGTATTCATGTCTGTTTTCTCAGACATTGCTACACATTAGATTAACTTCCTTAATGGAAAATACATTATAGTTAGTCTTTTTGCATTTCAGAAATGTGGTGCCAATGTCCAGACATGCTGTATATGCTGCTAAAGTACAATTTAGTTTTTAGATGTGTTTTTTTTTTGTTCATTTAAAATGATGTGCCTATTTATATTTAACTTCATCTGGTGCAATCACCAACAAATACCTTAATTTCTGGTTTGTTACAAAAAAAAAGAGTGGGCAGGATGTTTCTTCATAGTGAAGATCCCAAGTGAAGTCATTAGAGTTTCTTGTGGGGGTGTGTGGTGTTGTATGTGGAAAAAAAGATGTAAAAAATGTGTAAATTAAGTTCTGACATGGATTAAATGAAACAGGAATTAAGCTCTTAGAATATTGAATTTAATGCCTTCGAAAAGTTTAAACGTATTAATCAGAGTTGTAAATGTATGGGTGGTTACACTAAATATTTTCTAGTGGTGAAAAAGTTCTGTTAACTTTATGCCATTTTAAAATCTATGAAACAACAGCACATTGGTTAGATTCTTTTTTTAAACAAAAAAGCCCATATAAAGCTCATTTCATAGCCAATGATACACTAATATTTTAAAACCAGCCTTTACCACATCTCAGTGTTAATGAAAACAAATGATGCTGTCAAAGCTGTATTAAGACCATAGTCATTGTACTTATTTTTTTATTATGAATATTGTTGCACCTTTATTGCATAGTTGTTAAAATGTGCTTATCATTCATTCACTCTTTTATTATTTTTTTCTATTATTATTTTTTATAGTCTATAGGAACAAAATGTACTGTGAAATTTGACAGTATAACAATGAAGTGACCAAATTACCATCAGCCACTAGTTGAATTCAGTAGAACTGAAATAATGTATGGTCAGTTCATAGTCAACCATGCTTATAGTTGTACTGTTAAATTTGACAGTAGAACCATGAAGTGGTCAAATTACCATCAACGATTCATAGTAGAACTGTGAACTGTATGGTCAAACTGTGAAAGTTCACATTAAAACTGCAACTAACAGTTTTAGAAATCTCTCAGTACATTTTTCCTGGGCAATCATGCTTGTTTTCCAGTGCAATTGGCTGAGTTAAATATTCATGTGGTGAGTGTTCAGGTTAAGCGCAAAGTACTGGTAAATAATTGGTGAACATCTGTTACAGACTGTCATTATCAGGGGCTTCATGTTAGTCTGTGTCTCTGTTGTCACTGTGTGTATTGAGAGTCAACAATGCATGAATGGCTTTTATTCAGAACAGATGGTCTGCTGCATGTCAGCGCCATTTGGCTTTGTGACTTAATCCATAGCATTCTGTACACATTTACACTAATAACCAGCTACTAATGTAACGTTTTCTCTTCTGTCAGGTCATTTATCAGCATGGCTAACAAGCCTGTAGCCAGTAACTCCGCTCACGCTTTTTTTGACCGCTTTCTGGCTGCTCAAACCTGTAAAGACGCTCAGCAGAACTTTGCTGAGCTTTGTCGCCACCTACAGTTAGATCCTAAGGACTACAGGCACTTCTATAGCAAGCTAAAAGACAGACTTAACTACTGGAAAGCTAAAGATCTATGGCAGAAGATTGATAAGAGAGCAGCACATCCAGACTATGAGGGC
>JAVSBV010063786.1:0-10495 GCA_033117975.1 Parotocinclus spilosoma
GCATCGCCCCATTGCTCCTCCTGCCTCTCGCCTCCCATCACACTTGACTCATTGCTTGTGCCAAACACTGAAAAATAAACACCCATTGTTCTGCATCTCCATCTCCTGTCTCCTCAGTATTGCTAGTCATGACAGTAACCTGTATTGTAATGAAGTATTTTATGTAAAATGTGAAGTCTTTCATCTATCATAATTGCGAATTCTGCATATAAATAAAGCTAAATAAATACACCTAAATAGGGGATGGTTGTAACACATTTTTGTAAAGTGTTACAACTAACAACATGATGATGACTAAACACATTTTATCTAGCCTACTCCTTTTTTCAGTATGCCAACAGTCAGACACCAATCTCGAGTGAACATGCTGACTCCAGGAGAGCACTTCGAAGCGAGGCAAAAGGGGAAGGCTACATGCTAGGCCAAAAGCTCGCACAAGCTGACCACCTGTGCCTAGCCTGCTGCTAGCTAACGTGTGGTCTCTGGATAACAAACTGGACGAGTTGACAGGATGGATTACATCACAGTGGGAAATAAAAGAGTGCTGTGCTTTAATTTACGCAGCGACATGGCTCTTAGACAAAGTGGAAGATACAGAGGAGATCGGACGGCAGCCTTCTGTAAGTCTAAAGAGGGAGGCATGTGGGTGATAGTGATCAGGACATACAGGCCGCTTATAAGCACTGTTCATCAGCAGTGGAGTTCATAATTCTAAAATGCCATCCCTACTATCTACAACAGGAATGTTTCTAACTGCTGTTTACATCCCCCATGGGCTGACTTCATCAGCATGTTAAAGACGGCTCATCTTGACATTGTTTTATTTTTCTCCGCTGGTGATTTTAGACCGTGCAACGTATGGACTGTTTTCCCCAAATATTACAAACGTGTTTACATTCCCACCCGCAGCAAGAACACCCTGAATCAACAATGTGCATGATGCAGGCTGCCCCCCGCCCCATTTACATTTACAGTATTTAGCAGACGCCATTATCTAGAGCAACTTACAAAAGTGCTTTAAGACACCAGTAACATAATCCATTCTTAATAATAAACAAGAATACACTTTTGAAACTGTAAAGGTTGTTTTTTTTAATTATTATTATTATTTTTAAAGACGCAGACCACATATCGCTATTCCTGTACCGAGCCTACAAACAAACAAACCCTGTAACCATGTATGCAGAGTTAGGTATAGGTCTGAGGAGCATCACCCCCCGGCAAGGTGGAAGGACCACACAATATTCTTGAGCAGGCTGATGTTTTTACCTCTATTCTCAACCTAGCCCTCAGCCAGAGCATCCTTCCCAACTGCCACAAAACCACAACCATCATCCCCCTCTCCAATAAGAGCCCCCCACCTGCCTAAATGACAACAGACCAGTGGCACTCATTCTGATCTTTATGATGTTCTTCGAGAGAATGGGGCTTTCCCACATCCAATGCAGTATGGCAAAATGGGAATGCGGCTGTCGCTCCAGATACAAAATGATGCAATTTGTTTATTTACACATGTCTGTTTGTAACTTCTTTGGGCACATGGTCACAAGAACAACCAGTTTCCTGGTACACGACTATCAGATGCTGCTACACTACGGGAAACAACCAAATAACACCATAAACAATAAGCTATAAGACACGCAAAGAGGGGGCACTGAAAGCGGTGCATGAGACAGGTAGTGGGCTGGGGTTTATGCTAGGCTAACCAGAACCATTTCTTTTGTCCATCATGCTGTCAAACGTCTGCTTCCTGGAAAATAAACTGGACTGCATTTGACTTCAGAGAACTACATGACAAGAATCTAGAGACTGCTGCGCCTACGCCACCATTCAGCTAGATGGACTAGCCTTGTCCCAAGCCGACTTAAACTTAGCCCTGTGGGGTAAGACTCGTTATAGAGGACTGTGTGTTTACATCAACACAGAATGTTGTAAGAACTCTGTACTAGTAATTACAGTTACTGCTAATCTGTAGTGGAGTTTGTGATCTAACACACGCTAACACTTAATATGCGCTCTGTGAGCTGTACAGTGCTATGAGATGTAAAAACATACACTGATGGACTGTTTATTGTTTCTGGAGATTTCAACTATGTGAATCTCAAGACAGTTCTCTCTTTTTCACCAAAATTTTAACTTTGCTAAGAGAAGAGCAAACACCTTGGAACTTGTTCACACAAATATTCTCAACATGTATCAGGCAGAGCCCTGGCCCCACCACAGATACTCAGATCACATCTCTGTTATGCTATTTCCAGCATGCACACCACTCGTCAGATGATCAAAACTGGTTCTGAAGCAGGTGAGGACCTGGCCACCTGGAGCCACACTACAGACTTAGAGGAGTACACATCACCGGTGACAGGCTACATTGGTAATTGCATAGATGATGTGACTGTCTCCCAGAAAATCATGACACGTCACAACCAGAAGCCGGGGATGTTTCAGAGGTGCATGCTCTGCTGAAGACTCGAGACTCTGACTTCAAGGCAGAAGACAAGGCAGCCCTAAGAACAACAAGGGCCAAACTGTCCCGGGTCATCAGAAAGGCAAACCGCGCACATGGCCAGAGCATCCACAGCCACTTCAGGAACAGCGGTGACACATGGCGCATGTGGTAGGGCATTCGGGCTATCAACCAACTACAGGACAACACAGCCCGCCTGTGATAGTGATGCTTCCATCCAGATGCCTTGAATGACTGCCATGCTTGGTTCGAGGCACAAAATGTCATGGCAGCAAGGAAGCCCGCCCCTCCTCCTAATGACCTGGGGCTTCGTGTACTAAGACTTGCATGAAATACCTACTAAACTGTTGCGTACGCTAAGAGCTACAAAGTTACATAAGCACAATTAAGCGCACATGCACGAGCACAACACTCCACCCTGTTCCCTCCTTCAGTTGTGCAGATTTTAATATGCAAATTACTTTTAATAAGCCTTGTAATACTCTCATTAGGAATATGTTGAAGAAAGGGAACTTTATAGATTACAAATTGAAATTTTTGCTGTAAATACGCTTTTTAAAAATTTTTTACGCATGCTTATATAATCTCGGCTAAGAGCCTGAACACTTTCCTCTGCAATTGGATCCTTGACTTTTTGACTGGTAGACCTCATCAGGCCGGATCAGACATAACACCTACAGCTCCACTTCTCTGAGCACTATGCACTGCCCCCTCCACCAGGGCTATGTACTCAGTACATTGCTGTTCACCTTGCTGACTAATGACTGTGCAGCAATGCACATCTTCAATCGCATCATCAAGTTTGCAGATAACACGACTGTGGTGGGTCTCATCAGCAAGAACGACGAGTCAGCATACAGAATGGAAGTTCAGTGGTTAATGCATTGATGTAGGACCAACAACCTGTCTCAAAACATAGAGAACACCCTAGAGATGGTTCTTGACTTCAGCAGGACAAGGTATGATTACTCTCCACTACACATTGATGCTGTGGAGATCGTCAAGAGCACTTGACTTGACTTGACTCTGGACCCTCTGCAGTATGCCTATTGTGCCAACAGATCCATCTTGGACATCGCTGCTGCCCTCCACTACTTTTTCTTTCACCTTCAAAACAAATACTCCTACATCAGGATGCTCTTTGTGGGCTATAGTTCGACCTTTAACACAGTCATCCCCCACAAGCTTACCCATAAAATGTTGACACTTGGCCTACACCCCACCCTCTGCCAATGGCTACTGAACTTCCTGACTGGCAGGCCCCAGTCTATCAGGATTGACAATAGGACTTTAGCCAGTATCTTCAACTACACTGGGTCATCCTGAAGTTTGCAGACAATACCCCAATGATAGGACGTATAACTGGTTGGGATGAAGCAGCTTACAGGAGGAATGTACCCAGGCTGGTGTCATGGTGTGATGACAACAACCTCACCCTCAACATGGACAAGATAAATGAGCTGAGGAGAGGGTGAGCAGTTTTTAATTCCTGGGTATCCACAATAGTGAGGATTTCACATGAACATTGAACACCATACAGCTGGTTAATAAGTGGCTGTACTTCCTAAAACGGCTAAGGAAGTTTGGGATGTTTCTTAAAATCCTCAGCAACTTTTACAGCTGTTTTATTGAGAGCCTTCTGACTAGTTGCATCACTATGTGGTATGGGATGGAACGTAAATGCCTGCAGAGAGTGGAGAAGACTGCTGAGAAAATCACCAGGACTCCATTGGCCTCTCTGCAGAGCATCTATCACCACAGGACTTAAGTCAGATTTATTTATATTTTGCTTTTTTACAGTGGTGCTTTGTCTCAAAGCAGCTTTACAGTATAATATTATCTTAAAAAGGACATAAATTTTTTTAGCAAGCATTGGGACTGTGGAAAGGTAAACTTTCTGATTGTAAAAGAAAGAAACCTTGGGAGAACCAAGACTCAAAAAGGGACCTATCCTCCTTTGGGTGGGTGAAATTGAGAAAATAATAACCTAAAATAAAGAAAATATAGTTATTTATGGGTTAGAAGCACAAAGTCTATTAACAATCACTGATGCCATGTGCAGCATAAAAATCCGGCAGCATTAACTATAACAGCCAAGAGGCAACAGTCAACCCGAGCCATGCATCCCAGTCTAAATCTATCTAAAAGTCTGTGTAAATAAGAATGCTATAAGTCTAGACTTAAAAAAACTTTAAGAGTGTCTGAATCTTGAACTAAAGTAGGAAGTTTATTCCATAGCTGGGGGGTCAAGTATGAGAAAGCTTTTCCCACTGCTGTTACTTTTTTAATTCTAGGTACTGAAAGAAGTCCTGCACCCTGTGAATGAAGTATATGAGCTGGATTGTAAGATTATAACAAAATAATTCACTTAGATAATGTGGGGACTGGCGGAGTAGAGCTTTATATTTTACAAGAAGTATTTTATAATGAATGCAAAATTTAACTGGTGACCAGTGTAAAGATGACAGAACAGGACTGATATGATGAAATTTTGTAGTTCAAGTTAGTACTCGAGCTGTTTGAAGTTTATTTAGAGATTTACTAGAGCATCCAGCAAGTAAAGCATTACAGTAATCCAGTCTCGAGGTTATAAGTGCATGAATCAGTTTCACAACATCTTAAAAAGAAAGGATATTTCTAAGTTTAGCAATATTACATCACTGAAAAAAGCAATTTGTGTGATGTTGTTAATGTTCCCATCAGGGGAGAGTTATGAATCAAACATCTTAATAAATTAATATTACATTTTTAATAACAATTTTGTAGTAGTTATTTATTTTATTATTTCTTACTTCATTATATTTATCTTTTTCTTTCTTTTTGTTTTAGCATTCTTGGTGAGGAGCACAGAAAAAAAAGTTTCCTTACTGTGCAAATGATAGTAAACTCTTGACTGAGACAGCAGATTAGTATTTCAGTCTTACTTCACGTTAAGTAAATTTACTACATTTTCCAGATTAGCATGTCAGGCCTAAATATGACTTGTATTTTGCATGTATTTAATTACTCTCTTTGACATTATTTTGGGTTAGGAAGTTTGCATACCAACTTACATTAAAGTGACAACAACATCAAACAACCCAGGTCATGTTGAGAGATCAACATGGCAGGTCCAGATTGGTTCTCAGGCTTTATGAAAAGGCATCCTAATGTGTCCATGAGAAGAGTGCAGGCAATAAGATTGGAGCAAGCTACAAGGTTTTATCATGTGTGTTGGGAGATTTTTAAAGAAGCTTATGGATGTTATTGAAAAGTGTAGCATTGATGGATGTGATATACATGTTACATCCAGTGTGTAAATACACACACTAACAACTTGTAACAACTTGTGTAGAACTACTTGTGTTTGCCATTAATTAATTATGTGATCTTTGTGGAAAACTTGAAAACATTGTTTTTTTGTTGTAAACAAGTAAGGGTACTTTGTACAAAACCTAGCATAAATAAAGCTCTAGCATATGTATTGGAACAAAAAGTATTACAACCAGCCCCTGGTCTCCACTATGCAGTTCCAGACCATTTTATCGTAATTTTACCCCTGCTTATGTTTCTCTGATAGAGAAAATTAAATGTGAAAAGTGTAGGCAAGTTATTATTGCATGGCATGGTTAGCATGTTAAATGTAATAATTTAATTAAATAAAAGTTGAATTTAATTAATATGTATTACATGACCTACAGTCCCAATTTCAATACATTTGGAATGCTGTGTAAATAAAAACAAAATACAATGATTTGCAAAGCCATTTAAACCCATATTCAATTAAATATACTACAAAGACAATATATTTAATGTTCAAAACTTACTGATTTTTGCAGATATTCACTGAATTTGTAATTGGTATTTACATTCCAAAAAAGTTGGAATAGGGGCATGGTTACCACTGTGTTACATCACCTTTCCTTTTAACAAACACTCAATAAGCATTTGGGAACTGAGGACAGTAATTGTTAAAGCTTTGTAGATGTAATTCTTTACCGTTTTTACTTTATATAATGTACAACTTCAGTTACTCAACAGTCCGGGGTCTCCGTTGTCATATTTTGCACTTCATAATGCACCACACAGTTTTAATGGGAGGCAGGTTTGGACTGCAGGCAGGCCAGTCTAGTACCCACACCCTTTTACTGTGAAGCCCCGCAGTTGTAACACGTGCAGAATGTGGCTCGGCATTGTCTTGCTGACATAAACAGGGATGTTCCTGAAAAAAGCCATGGGTACTAACACATCCCCATACCATCAGAGATGCTGGCTTTTGAACTCTATGTTGATAACAATCCAGATAGTCATTTTCCTTTTTGGCCTGGAGAACACAATGTCCATGATTTCCAAAAACAATATAAAATGTTGGCTTGTCCAGACCACAGGACACTTTTCCATTTTGCATCAGTCCATCTCAGATGAGCTCAGGCCCAGAGAAACGGTCTGCATTTCTGGGTGTTGTTAATATGTGGTTTTCTCTTTGCATGGTAAAGTTTTAACTTGCACTTGTAAATGAATTGTGTTCATTGACAATGGTTTTCTGAAGTGTCCCTGAGCCCATGTGGTAATATAAATTACAGAATGTTGTCGAGATTTCTCCAGATTCTCTGAATCTTTTGTTGCCCCTGTAACAACTCGTCTGGATTGTTGAAGCCATCAAATTCCAAAGTGAGTGAATATTTGCAAAAAACAATAATTATTGTTATTTATTTTATAATTTATTGTTAATTATTAACATATTGTCTTTGTATTGTATTCAACTGAATATATTGATATTTGCCATCTCTACACCATTGCATTCAGTTTTTATTCACAATTTGTTTAGTGTCCCAACTTTTTTGGAATCCGCTTTGTAGGTTTTACATATAAGATTTGCAAATCATCGTATTCTGTTCTTATTTATGTTTTACACCATGTCCTAATTTTATTTTAATTGGGGTTGTTTATACAGTTTATAACATCCTAAATACTACAGTCGAAAAAAAAGTTGAAAAACTGTGTCCTATAGTAGGCACATAACTATATATGTGTCCTATAGTAGGCACTTAACTTAACATACAAACTAACAAGAGTGAGGAGGAAAAAATATGGCCATAAGAAGATTCTTTAGGCTAACAAAGAAAGACCTTTCTATAGTTTTGTATGTTTGTGTGTGCGCGTGTATGTGTCTGTGAGTGTGTAAGCATAGCATCTAGAGTGTCACAGTCTGTGATCTTTTGTTTGCATGTTGCAAATAAAGGAAGTGACCAATTTCTTTTTAAGGGCAGAACAGTCGTGAAGTGTGTCCTCCTTTAAGAGTGGAGCACAGACACACAAATGTTGTATTTGGATAAATGTATGTATGGTTATATTTTTTCTCTATATAATGACTAAATATGTGTGTCCGATTTTTCAGTGTATTTTATATGTGAATTTTGACAGGGAAAAAAGCCACTCTGCTGTTCTTATTGAACTTGACCTGCAGGCCAGATCAATGTGGAACAGCATGTGATGGAATGAGGGTGTTCAGTTATTACCCTGGAGGAAGCAGTAGAGATACAGATACAGCGAGATTTTGCAAAAGCTTTTTTGCCAAAGTGAGGATTATGGCAAGAAACAAGGATAAAAATACAAGAAAATGCACTGAAAGTATTTACTTCTAGAGAAAAATAGGAACATGTTCACTGAAAATTTCAGGAGCTTTTCATGCCTGTTTATTAATTGCAAGGGTTTGTAATTAACACATCTCATGTTATCACTTATAATAATGACATTTTGTTAGAATACTGTACAAATTCTTATATGCATACATATATACATATATTTTCATAGTGTGTGAAAATTTCATAAGTCTTTATTCATACACAGCAAATTGTAGTGTTTTACAATCATGGCCCAGTGGGGAAACTCTAACATTCACAATATTATATTAATACTTTCTATTGTATCAGATCTAGTGACTATGAAGGCCACTAAAATCACTGAAGTGATTTTATAAAAATTTGAGATAATGTTCATTTTTGTAAAATAAGCCATTATATCATCTGTAATGGCTAAAATATCGCCAAAAAGGGATGCACATGGTCAGCGTTAATAACCAAAAAGCTGTGCTTTTTAATAACCAAAACCAGTGTTACTTTTACCAAGGGCACTGATATAGCCCCATACCACACCATATTATTTCCTTGGTTTTTGGACATTTTAACATTCTGGATTGTTATACTTGTCTTTGGCATCCCTTTATTCTAAATAAAGATCAGGAATTATTTTTCTGACCAGAACCAACCCTGATGTCTCCGAACCCAGAGAAGTCAATGCTGTTTCTGAAGATTCTTAACATCAAGCTTATTTTTTACAGGCTAAAGCTTTAGTGAAATTTGTGAATGTCCTGTAACTGTATTGTAGTGCTTGACAAAGGTTTACCAAAGTAACTGCTTGTTATAACCCCACCGTGTGGTTATAGCAGCTATTGATGGATAACAGTTCTTGATGTAGTACTATAGAATGAAGAACATGGCTCTACAGTGCAGCCTTGCCCTTTCTTCACTGTTTTTTAAATTTTTTTATTTAGATTTTTCCTGATTCCTTGAATCATTTAATGATATTAGGCACTGAAGGAAGAAATACGAAACTTGGTGAGTGGAAGCATCTGGAAAGGTTGAATACACAGACAGACAAAACAAAGGGTACCCGAAGTCAACGCTAAAAGCAGCATGCCACAGTGGGAGATGGCCATCAGGCATGCCGATGGAATCAGAGTCTATGTGAGCCCAACATTGACTAACTTGGAGATGGTACCTCAGACACAGACAGCAAAGGGACACATCCTGCAACCTGGGGTCCACCAGTAGCTCAGCTACTGTTCAGATCTTTATTAAATTAATTAATGCAGCATTTCATTAGTGAATAATCATGAATTCATACACATAATAAAGCATAAGTCATCATGACTATGCATGAAGCGAGCATAAGTCATGCATGCCTTCATCCAGGAGCCATATATGAATTTATGTAGTAATTAAGGTAGGACACGAATGTTAAGCTCTGCTAAATCATTGTATGTGCCCCTCAAAGTAAAGTGGTACCTTATAAAATTACAAATTAATTATGACAGTTCAGATAAATTTGAACATCACTCTCCTGCAAGGTTCTGATGAAAATAAGCTAAATAACATTTTATTTAGCTATTTACAAATAATAAAACACATGCAAGTAAAACTACTCACTTATTTGCTTAATGCTGAACAGGTTTGTGGTGGAACCTGTTATTTCTGTTGCCAGATCAGCTTTGCAGGTTGGAGCCTTCCCATTCACAATTTTCTTTAATTTCCACCAGAGATTTACAACTGGATTGAGATCTAGACTATGCCATTGACATTAAAGGAAAGTTTTCACGTCTAATGGCAAGATGCATTATCATTTTGAAAAATGAATTCATCATAACCAAACATCCTTTCAGCTGCTGGAATAAGAAACAAATTTTTTAATGTAGACTTTATTGAAGATGTAATGACAGCCATCTCCCTGTGCCTTTACCTGACATGCAGCCTCATATCATTAATGACTGTGAAAATGTGCATGTTTTCTTCAGGAAGTCATCTTTATAAATTTCAGTGGACCGGCATTAAACAAACGTTCCATCATCATCACCTTTCCCAATACAGATTCACGATTCATCACTGAACATTACTTTCATCCAGTCATCCGCAGTCAATGAATGCTTTACTTTAGCGAAGTGTAACCTTGTTCTTTTCTGTTTTTGTGTTATGCCTTTCATTTGGCTTTCCTGTATGTAAATCCCATTTCTTTTAGTTGATTTATTACAGTTCGATCACAGACATCGACTCCTGTTTCCACTCACTTGTTTCTTATTTGTTTTGTTGTGGATTTTCTGTTTTTAACACATATTGCTTTCTTTACTCGTTGATGTTTTCCTTGGCAACATTCTGTGATGATTTATAAACCGGATTCCAAAGAAGTTGGGACACTAAACAAATTGTGAATAAAAACTGAATGCAATGATGTGGAGGTGCAAACATCTAATATTTTATTCAGAATAGAACACAA
>JAVSBV010063797.1:0-10495 GCA_033117975.1 Parotocinclus spilosoma
CTTTGGTCCGATTAAGCGAATAACATTACACGTATATAATAGGATTTGTTTCGGTACTTTAGGATTTGGTCTGAATAAGCTGCTGGTACCATTAACCGGAATCGACTGTATTGTGTTCTGTATGGATTCGTTTTTGCGTTGCCGTTTCACAATAACGTCCATTAATGTAAACAAATCCCAAACGAACGTCAAAGGAAGCCTTCGTTAATTCTAATCGTTAATTCGAAGCATTGCCTTAAAGCAGTTTGAGCTCGTGTTCTAATATCTGAACCCATTCCGACACTGGGCAAGCCTGGGGCGATAGTGGCAAGGAAAATCCCCAAAAAGAACCCTCGACCTGCTTGGGTGGCTTCAGTAAACAAATCCAACGTGGTCAAGATGGGGAAACTGCAAAAACGTGAACTGGGAGAATTTAAAGAAATGGGAGTGCAGGGTTCGATAAACAGGGATGTGGCAACCTGGCTCCTGTTCGTTGTGGGATTTAGTAGAGTAGAACTCTGTTAGGGGTGGGCAATATGACGATATTCTATCGTATCGTGATGCATTTTGTTATCATGATAGATTATTCTAACTCTTTGATGATATACTGCTCACACAAATTAGGGGGTATTTTAAAATAATAATACTAATCTTGTCTCCGTGTTGATCAGGGTCACCTCCCCCGTTACCTGATCCACCAGTCCCTGGCAGCGACCATGCTGGAGTTCATGTCCCACCTTCGCCAGCGTATCACGTCCTTCTGATGATCCCGAGTGCTGCTTCCTGACTGGGCACATGATGGTGGGGGGGGTTTAATACTGACAGAACAGATTACTCTGATTACTGCACATCTTTAAATCTGTGACTGACCCGACCGGGACTCTAGGTGTGTTTACTGGTTGTGACTTTAATTAAAATTCTGTCCTGATATTAAACAGAACGTCTTAAACCCTGATTGTTTTTAACCCAAAGTGGCTTCTAAAGGTTTAAGCAAAGACATCAAAACCGGATTCTAAATACAATCGTTTATAAATGGACCCTCCCTTTCTCTTATCCTAAATCTTATCCTCTTTATGAAGTATTTCGCTCTCATTTCGGAGAATCTTAGCGTCGTTTACTGCTTTTATTATGAGCGGTTAAGCTCTTCTAAATAACAGGACAGAATATTTCAATTTAAGGCCAGACTTTTAAAATTGTTTGTTCCTCGGATGTTTCTACTTAAGAATCTACTGAGTAAATAAATCTTTATTTTTCAGCACTTTTCAATTTCTCGATGACTATGTGGAATTAATACAAGGAAGGAGGAAGAAATAAAATTTATTTAATCTTCAATTAAATTAATGTAAATATGGAAAATAATTAAATGGACAGAACAATACCGTTGACTCTCCACCAGAGGGCGGAAAAAGCTAAAAAATAAAAAAAAACATTGGTACTGCGGCAGATCCGCAGATTTTTCTTTTTGTATTCTACAAATATGATAGTCGGCGGATCCGCGAAACAAGCAATAAAAAAGTCTGGCCTACCTTATTTATTTCTAACGATTTGATTATGAGCCATTACGCCTCTTAAAACGATTTAATAAATCAGGACCAAAGCACTTAGGGTAAAGTTTGGGATGCATTAGATCTAACCTTACATTAAACCTGGACTTTTTGAGCATGTTTTCACAGAACTGTGCTTTTATTTGCAGACTTTTTTTTTTTACATAACATTCACGTAATCAGCTAAACTAATTTTTAATATCATGGAACAGCCCAAACTGTTCCACTGTGGTTCTATTACATTGTGTTTCTGTAAAATCTGTGGATCTGATCAGCCTTTATCACTTGTTTTTTTTAATCTCTGTAATAAATAACAATATAGACATAAGATAGAGAATTACTATAAATGTCCCAACATGTACAGTTAAGCCTGCTGTATAACCGGATGGACTACACCTCCAGAGCAGGACCGGAATAAAAAAAAGTGCCTTTTTTATTTTTATATGAGTTACAGCTGTTTAGTTTTGGGGGGTAAATTTATCAAGTTAAACCCCAGGGCTGTGATTTTTATGCACAAATTAAAGGAACTGTTAACATCTGGATTAAATTTCTTGATACATTACTTTTTAGTTCTGTAAATAACCAGGGTTTGGGGATTAAGGTTTAATCCTCTAAATAGAATTATTGCTAAAGATGAAGGAAAGTTAAACTTCGCAGGACTGAAAGGTTCCACATGTGACATTTAAGCTTGACTGGTTTCATATTTTACTGATAAAACTGGTTTATTCAATAAGTCGTTTTTGTATATTTGTTCTTCCTGTGTCATAACTGTTACCGTGTTGTACTAATAAAATTTTAATCAATCCTTCTGATCTCATTTTATCCATTTAAGCTGCTCCAGGTACCGGTACCATTAGTAACAGTGTGTAAAGGGAGTCAAATTAAAATTAGCACTGAATTAAAGCTCTAATATGCATGTGTAGTGTACAAGGGTGTAACTATGGAACAAGAGCTTCGTTTGGCTCCAGTTTCTTCCCGTCAGACTTCGATAAATCAGACCACCGTTTAGTTCAGCTTCTGTTTGTTTATTAACTTTAACACAAATTCAGACGAAGCCTCTCAACACAATTCAGAAACTTAAATTTCACACAGACGCTTCAGTTTGGCTTCGTATCCATTTCAGGTAAACAAACCAAAAAGTTCCTCTGAACCAAATCTCTCTAAGAGGAACCAACTCATTAACTCTACAATTAACCCTTTGCTTTCTGAGGGGCTTTGATGCTGAACAGATCACGCAGGTTCACCTCCGGGTCCACGTGGTGAGGGATTTTGCGTTCGTTGAATAACCCGGACAGGTTGGCCTCCACTTTTGTGCGGCGGGAAAACCGCATACGGAGGGCAAACAGACGCCGCAGGTCATCTTCCACCAGAGAAGCTCGGGTCCTGCCATCCAGGCGCTTCTGCCAGCCCTTACTGCTCCGCTTCCGCCGCTGCTGAGTGATTTAATAAACAAAAAAAAGTTATTCATGCACAGTTACAGATTACACCTTTAATCCATCACTTTTAACCAGATATGCCCAACAGTACCATCCTAAACCACATTCAACCATTTTAATACTTTAAACAGTTTCAATAACTTAAAATACAACATTATCCAACATTATTTTCTCTAAAACCTAAACTTGTTTGACCCCAAAACTCTAAAGCCTACGAGGCTAGGCATAGAAGCTACGTGCTAAGCTAACGGTCCCGACAAACGAACAGCTAAAGTACCACCCAGTGCCCTTACTTTCATACAACTCTAAAATATATAAATTAAATAAAGTACTTAAAATTGAGTCTCAAAAACCCAGCTCTAAACGTGACCCAACATAGCGATTAGCATGTGGCTAACCGCGTTTTGAAAGTAGCTAGCAATTATGCTAATGCTAAAAGGGATGTGTTTTTAGGATTTAAAAAGCACTTGGAAGGGACATTTAAAAAAAAAATCTATTCTAAACGTCTTAACTTTTTAGAATAAGGTTATTTAAACTCATTAGTAATGATGAGTTGAATCTTAAATCATGTAAAAGCACAGCTCACCATTTACCAATTAAACTGTTTAAAGCAGATACATCTTATATCTCCTAAACATAAGTAAATTAATTAATAATTAACAGTTTATAGCCACAATGTCAACCTGTTTTCTGACAAAGACCACAAAGGTTTTCTGAAGAGGAGCGGTTTTTTTTTTTAATTTTTAGGATGGGTGAATTGTTTTTCCCACATTATGCAACTAAAGTTCTGGTTCATCATTTATTTGGAAACATTTACCTTGAGATTTGCAGCATCTGGATCGTGATGAATCATATGACGAACCAGACTCTCCTATTGATTAGAAACAGTTGTAAACCAACCTTATATTATAAAGCCTTTTATTTTGTTCCATCAAAAAATAAACATTTAATACAATATTGGGTGCATTATGTGCAAACTCTTACCAGCAGGTGGCAGCAAAGTAGCAAAAAGAAACCAAATGAGCAACGTGCTCAGTGTTGCCAGGTGTACCGATAATTATCGTATTTGTACGATAATCTTGCCGTCTGTACGATAATTGGACCCTTTTGGTTAACTCTGTAGTTTTGTTTTCGAAAACAGATGTACGATTGGCTGGAAATTCCAGTGATTTTCTTAAAGAATAGCCCGAATATTGCTGCACCCGCCCCATGAGTGAGGAAAAGAAAAAAAAAGCTGTGAGTGCCTGTTGGACGCTATGTAACATGAGTGACTAACAACAATAGACATGTTATTTTGGTTATGGGTGTACACTAGTTTCCCTTAAAAAAACGATAATTTTATGTCTCTGGTACGATAATCCTACATTTCTCACCTGGCAACACTGAGCGTACTGTGTAAGTGGACCATCCTGAAGAGGACAAACCATGGCACGTACCCTCATGGCGAAGGCTTTGTTACAGCCAGGGAAGGCGCATTGATGGCGAAGGAGCTTTAGATGCACTTTGCGGATGTGGTGCTGCAGGTTGAAGGTGGTAGAGAAGTACATCTGGCAACCCTCACTCGGACAGAGCAGCACAGGTTTCTGCAGGGCGTGGGTTCGTTTATGACGGCGCAGGGTGTCTCTCTTGGTAAACAATTTCTTACAGGTCCCGCAGGATAACGAGGCTGCAACCAAATCAAAATGCATTTAGGCGCGGCCAGGTTAATTTTAAGCGACTTTAATCATTTGGGCTTTTCTCCAGTTGGAGCTCACCTGGGTGTTTGAGCTTGTGTTTCACCAATTTCCCCCAGGTGTGCTCAACAACCTGACAGTCGGGATACGGGCATCGATAACCTGCAGCAGAGCCACGAGATCAGTGATTTGTACTGAACCTTCAGTGGGAAGAAGTTCAGATCTCACCTCTGTGGGTCCTCTCGTGAGCTCTCCGGGACACGTGACAGGTGAAGGTCATTCCACAGCCAGGAATCGTGCACCTGAGTGGAAGTCAAGAATCATCAACCAGCAGCTTCAGCTTTCCATCCATCCATTCATCCTCATTCAGAGCTTACCTGAACCCTGACGAGACGTTATGTTCTGCCTGGTGGAGCTTAAACGCACGCCTCTTCCGAAACGTCATGTCACATTTTGGGAAGGTGCACTACAAAACAAACATTTAAATAAGCTAAATAAGGTACTCCGGATGCAGCTACTCTATATAATCATTCAGAACCCGTGTACAATTAAACAACCAAGTTGGAGCACCATCTAGTGGACGAACCTTGAAGTACTTGTCCTTGTCTCCGTGAGCATATCCCACGTGTCGCTTCAGATTCCATTTGTCATAGAAGGTTTTGGTGCATTTCGGCGCGGTGCATCTGTTATTCCACCAGGTAAACATGGTACAGGAATACATTCAGAGGTTATCCACTTCAGATACAACTACCAAGTGTCGAGTACTTACAGCCCCACGAGTGTAGCGTGGGTAAAACCTTCACCAACTACAATCTCCCATGAGCTGTTTCAGCATTTTATATTCAAAACTGCTAAAGCTTTTGCATATACAAATCTGCAGATTAAATGCTTCTTTTAAAATAACTCCAACTCACTACACTCACCACAGCATTCAGTGTTTGGGTGATAAAATAAGCATTAAAGACTGGAAAAAGACAGCTGAAGTTGGATTTAAACCATTTCAAATCATTGCATCAGTTAAGCAGCTCCTGTTTTGAGTCTTGGTTTCTTCCTTCTATATTCAAGGATTTTCCTTGCCACTGTCACCCTAGGCTTGCTCAATTTGGGATTGGGGTTTTAAGATCATAAAAGATTATAAAGCTGCTTTGAAAAAGCTCTATAGAAATAAATCTGAATTGAAGTTTCATAACTCAGTCCGAGTAAAAGATTTGCAGTTCCAACATTACGCCACGAGATATTACCCAACAGTAAAATGTCTCCTCCTGCCGGTAAGTCGTTAGAACTGCAGGTTATTTGTGTTCAGTATAAATGTACCTTATGGTTTTTTCTTTGTGTGTCAGCGCGTGTCTGTTTAGGTGGGATTTACGTGAGAAGCAACGTCCACAGTTCTCCACTTGGCATCTGTGGGGTCTCTGGATCGAGGTTAAAAAATAAATTTAAACAATGTAAAGAAGCTGTTACTGTTTGTTACAAAACCTGAACTTTTTAGTCCACCTCTTTTTTAACAGGTGTGTAAATGTCTTGTGACTCACCGCCCCGGTGTGCACGCTCTCGTGCTCCTCCAAACGCCACTTGCGCGTGAACGTGGCTCCACAGTCCGCGTGCACGCAGTTGAAGAGCTGCAGTTTTTGCTCTTCGGTCACTTTAGCGGCTCTCGGTTTATTCATGCTTTCACGTTACAGAAGCTGTTTGTGCGCGCGAGGCTCATGCTGCTCCGCTTTTACACCTCCCCTTAATTACTGCTGCACCTGCAACCTGTTAGCACACCTGAATTACCTGGCCGATCCGCGCATGCGCACACTGAGAACCGCTAAACGCGTGGAAAGAACCTGGAGTTTGTTTGATTATTCAAATAGAAGAATTAAAGCGGGATGTTTGTTTGTTTGTTATATGTGAACTTAATTTGTTTGTAATTTGAAGATTAAAAATCATCCACTTGTTCATAAACAGGATATTTTATTTATTCTTCTGTGTTAAACAGTGAACCACTTATTTTCCTTATATTTAAAATCAAATACACATTTATAAAAAATAGTAAAGTGAAAAAATCTGTTACATGTTTGTGTTTCAAAGACTTTTTTCTGTTTCTTTATTTCCAAAAATACTAATAAACAATCTTTCTTTCTTTTTTTTTTTTTTTTTAAAACTTGTTATTTCTTTCCAAACTCTTTCCCAGATTATTTACTGTTTGTTTTTAAGATTTTTTTTTAATTTTTTTTACTTTAATGACTTATGAATGATTAAAATGGATCAAATGTAATAGGAAGGTTTTTTTTGGATAAAGTTGTGAGAAATAAATATAGATTTTAAAGTGATAAAATTATTTTCAGGTTTTTGTTGTGTAAAAGCAGTAACATTTGTTAGCAGAATTGTTAGCAGAATTGTTAGCCGACTCTGGTTGATGGTCCGGGTGGGTCCGACCATGGGGAAAACCAAAACTACAAACAAAAGAACCCAACCGGTGCAGCGTTTAGTAACACAATCTGCACTAAACCCACATAAATCTCACACATAAAAAAGTCAACAACAACCAAGAAAAAACAGCCAACAAAACCTCTCACAAACCTACAACTGAGAAAAGTAAGATTTATAAAATGTCAGAAACAACCAAAATAACCACGAGGCGTAAAGGAAACGGCACAGATTCTCACAAAAAAACAACATAATAGCAAACAAAACTCTACACAACCTATAAAAGAGCTGAAAAAAACACAAAAACACAACGAAGAACAACAAACAGGTCTCACAAACAAACTTGTGGAATCTGTACTGCAAGAAAATCACAAACAACAAACCAAAAAAGTCAAAAGAACAAACAGTACACAACAAAACCCAACCAGCAGCCGACAAATAGTCACACAAACAAAACACATATGTCAAGACGTGACAAAAAAGCAACAACACAGCAAAAACCCATAAAAACACTGAAACTTCAAAACAAAACAACACAAAAAAGAAAATACACAAAAAAACAACAATAAAAGGCAAAAAGGAAAAAAGAAAAACGTCACAAATCGTGTAAAGGAAAAACTTAAGCATTACCCAACAACAATAAAAACCTAACAAATTTGAACAGAAACGGCAACGAAGCCACAGAAAGAAGCCAAAAAAACACACAAAATGACACAAAAACAACCCAAAACCCCTCAATTTACCAAAGTAAGCGACCCAAACGCCCTTAGAATTCCTCCGAAACAAAAACCCATAGAACTATAACACTTATCCAAAATTGTTTGCATCATAAAGAGCCCAGGTGAGCTTTGTGGTGCAGTGACAAGTCCGTTATTGGTCTCGTTCTGGAATTCTTCTTTCCACATCCCATCCCAAGCTGTAGTTGGACCGCCGGGTCGGTCATGACCCACAGACTGGACCTGTACGGACTGGACCTTACAGTGCCGACTCGATCCCGGGTCTGGAGCGGTTACATTTTAGCCCACAAATGTTTGATCACAACTTTTGATTCGAAACATTTTACCATATATGTTTGATGTTAGCGTTACCTAAACTTAAATTAGAAGGAACAGATCTATTGATAATCAATCAATAACCCTGATAGTGTAAGCTTTTAATTGGTATTGATTATTGATTGGGACGCGGCTCTAGCCTAGTCATGATCTGTTTTGGTTTGTACCGACACCCATTAACCCTCAGTTTCGGGACAACTAGGTGAGACAAAGTGGGCGTGGACGGGATTGGCTGCGTGACGCAAAAAGCCGCGAGCTCAAAGCAGGAGGAAGGTGTGGCGCACGCGTCAGTTCTCACTCTCACCTGGACGTACAGGTAAGCGCTGCACTCTCCGCTCTCTCACACAGGTTTGTTTGATGTTGTGGTTTTTAATCAGGAAGGTTTCTTTTTTAGCTCGTTAGCTTATCTAGCTCACCTGAGCACAGGTGTTTCCTCCGGGTCCTGCAGCGTTTGGTACGGGCTACGTTAGAAGGTTCCACCTGCTACTGATTGTTGGGCTGAGGGTTGGAGTTTGGCATGTTTAATCTTACCCTGATCTGTTCCCTGTCCCTGCAGTCACGGTACAACAACGATACTGATCGATTAGCTCCGCGTTAAGTTTGTAATAAATAACCCTGAACATTAGAGCTTTTGAACGCTGCATCATTCCTGAACTAACATCAAAACTCCGATTCTCCTGAAACCAATCAGTTGTTAATTGGCTGGTGTTAATTAGCAGCAATGTCAGTTTAATAAGAGTCTCGAACTTTTAACTTGTACCTTTTTAGGACTTAAAGAAGCTCTCTAATCCTGAGTGATTTAGAGTGATTTGCTGTTTAAGCACTTATGGGATAAGGGCCTTGCTCCAGGGCCCAATTACAGAGCTGCACCAGATGCTTTAGACCTGCAGCTGGCATCTTTAGTTTTTATTAAATGATAATAACTTTACTGTAGGTGATATTGGGTTAATGTTGAGTTAAAAACACGCTAATTATCATGATTAAATAAGAAAACTTAATAAATTAGTTTGAAATGCATAAGAAATGAGTAACATAAGGCAGCGGTAAAAGGTTCGAGGTGTTTATTATTAGAGTTTGGGGTGGAATTAATCTTGCTTCAGACCAGGTATTAGAATAAAAAAAAAATAAGGCCAGACTTTTTTATAGTTTTTTTTTTATATCACGGAGGTTTCTACTTAAGAATCTACTGAGGAGGAGAAATAAATCTACTGAGGAAAATACAAATAAATGTTTATTTTTCAGCACTTTTCAATTTCTCGAGGACGATGTGGAATCAATACAAGGAAGGAGGAAGAAATAAAAATGCATTTTTATTTTTAAATAAAATGTATTTAACCTACAATTAAATTAAAGTGAATCTGTAAAAAAATTAAATGAACAGAAGAAAACCGTTGGCTCTCCACCGGAGGGTGGAAAAAGTTAAAAAATAAAAATTTTTTTTTTTTTTACTTCAACCATTGGTGCTGCGGCGGATCCGAGAAATACCAAAAAAAAATTATTAATTTTTTTTTTTTTTTTTGGATTCTTTAAATATGATCGTCGGCGGATCCGCCAAACAAACAATAAAAAAGTTTGGCCTTAGTTGTGGGTTAAATAAATTTTAAATTAAAATACAAATCGATTTTTATTGCTTTCTCCTTCCTTGTATTGATTCCACATCGTCCTGGAGAAATTAAAAAGTGCTGAAAAATAAAGATTTCTTTATATTTTTTTTCCTCCCTCCTCGTTCATCATAATCACGTCGTGATACCTGGTAGGTGGGCTGTGCCAACCTCTGGGCGTCCTGGTGAGCCTTCAGGAGCAGGTTAACCAGTCGTGGGATCGCACCCGCCTCCCGTAGCGGCCCCTGATTGGCCGAACACAGGGCTAGGTTACGGATCAGACCGACGGTGGCCTGCGGGGGGGTGGGGGGGGGGACAGCAAAGGGAAGTCCGAGGTTGAAACGTGAATTCGGCAAAGACGGAAACAAAATGAAGCCACGCGCCCGTGCGGGAATGATCACGCCCCGCCGCACTGATGCAATCGAGCAGGAAGTCAAGAGACAGAGACAGACAGAGACAGAGAGAGAGAGAAATAGAGAGAGAGAGAGAGAAATAGAGAGAAAGAGAGAGAGAGAGAGAGAGAGAAACAGAGAGAGAGAGAGAGAAACAGAGAGAGAGAGAGACAAAGAGAGCGAGAGAGAGAGAGAGCGAGAGAGAGAGAGAGAGAGAGAGAGAGAAACAGAGAGAGAGAGAGAGAGAGAGAGAGAGAGAGAGAGAGAGAGAGAAAGAGACACAGAGAGACAGAGAGAGAGACACACAGAGAGAGAGAGAGACAGAGAGAGAGAGAGAGAGAGAGAGAGAGAGAGAGAGAGAGAGTGGAAGAGAGTGAAAGAGAGAAAGAGAGTGTGTAAGAGAGAG
>JAVSBV010063808.1:0-10495 GCA_033117975.1 Parotocinclus spilosoma
AAGTTGGTAAGTAACAGTAGTTCTTGTTTGTACGCTCGCTATACGTGTAAATCGTACAATAAAGGTTTAATAAACATTTAATATGTTACATAGCACGTTCCATCTTGTAACATAGGGCATGTTTGTTTAATCGGACCAGCCCGTTATTAGGACCAAAACCATCGTGTCCCATTGTGGTCCCATTAACCGGAATCGACTGTATTTGCAATAATTAGAGATTTCTGTCTAGCAAAAGTTTCACTGCTAGACAAAAACCTCCGGCAGCACTACACTCAAACTCGGAACTCAAACTTAATTGGTTCCACAAGGCAGTTCAAACTAAGATCTGTTCAAAGTCAGAATCAAATTTCATTTCATGATTTAGTAAAAGTTTATCTGAAAAACATCGTTTTAACAAAAGAGGGTTAGAAGAAGTTGAAAAATATAAAAAAAAAAAAAGGATTGAAGCTTTTGTCTTTCCATGCGGTCTCTGAGCCCCTCACATGCCCTGACTGCTAATCCAGACAGACTTGGTGAGATAAGAGGCATGTTATTCGTCAAGATGAGGGCCGAGCCACTGGCTGGGAAAGGGAGAGAGAGGAGAGTGAGAGAGTAAGAGCGGGGGTGAGGGTAAAAACAAGAGAAAAATGAGCGCGAAGCAATTTTGGCCTGAAGAGTTCTGTAGAGATGTGGTTCATGGTGGGGTCACAGCCTCCCCATTTTACCTGGCACAAAGACAAATGCACTTCAACTAAGTAAACAAGATGTTTCCTCACGATGTATTCAGACTTCAGGTACAGCTCCTCGCTATCGCAAACATTTTCACCAAGGACACGTCAGCGCTTAAACACTCTTAATAAGCAAAACGAGGCTCTTACATAAAGTATTTGCACCTGCATCGTGGTTAGACGGACGCATCTAAACAACATTTTGTTCTCTCAGTCTCAGCCATGCTTATTTCCTAAATTCATTCAGATTCTTACTGACCAAATGATTCTAAGGCAGGGACTGCTTTTACGTTTATTTGCGATAATTAGAAATTTCTGTGTTGCAAAAGTTTCACTACGACAGAAGAAACCTCCAGCAGCACTACAGCGGAAACAGTGTACGGGCGAAAACTTAATTGGTTCCACCAGGACATTCAAACTCTGATTCGTTCAAAGTCAGAATAAAATTTTATTTCATGATTTAGTAAAAGTAAATCTGATACATCTTGTCCATAAGAGGGCTGGATAGTGGTTAAAAAGCAAATGAAGGTCAAAAAGTGATTCGATTGCACAAATGAGGTTTCTGGTGATTTAGTAGTAAGTGATTTATTCATGGGCGTGGGACTGTGGTAGCCTAGTGGTTAAGGAACTGGACTCTGGACCCGATGGCCCAGGGTTCAAATCCCACCTCTGCCAAGCTGCCACAGTTGGGTCCTTAAGCAAGGCCCTTAACCCATCATTGCTTGAATTGTAAGACTGTATTAATTGTAAGTCGATCTCTGGATAAGGGCGTCTGCTAAAATGCTGTAAATGTAAATGGGCGTGAAAGCATGTTAAACTGGACCAGAGTGCCCCCACATTGACTGTTCAAGTAGGGTGTATGGTCACCCAAGCGATGGGGCATGGACAGGATCAGATTGTCCAGCAGTTCTTATAGGACACTCTTCATATTCATTCTGAAATATTACATTTTTGGGAGCAGTAAATTTGTGACTTTGTAGTAGTAACAAGGAACAACTGCTTATAAAAGCTTCTTAAAATTCTTGTTTTAGATCATTATGGTCATCATATCGTCAGCTAGGTAAAATGTTATAGTATCAGTTTCCTCTTAACTCTTATATGGAGTGTCCATTTCACCACTGTAGTTGTCAGACTTTCAGGGTACTCTAGTGTTGCTGAACAGATCTGATGTGTTTCCACCGGATGCACCAGATTCGTCTTTGCATATAGTGATAAAAATAATTTTATTACAGTTATTTAAAAAAAAAAAAAAAAAAGAATTCATCTGTGCTTACTAGGTTCTTCCGTATTAGTTGTAGTCAGTTTTGCTCATTTAAGGTACACACTTTATCTGACTGAAATAATGACCAGACATTACCCTTGTCATACACAGTCGATTCCTGTTAATAGGACCACCAGTTAATGGGACCAGCCGCATATTCGGACCAAATCCTAAAGTACTGAAACAAATCCTGTTAAATACGTGTAATGTTATTCGCTTATTTGGATACAAATTCTGCTTAATCGGACTAAAGAATATGTACAGTATGTAATATCAGTGAAGAAACTCTTCGTCTCTGGCATCAATACCTGAAAACTCCCAAGTTTCTCCCCAGCCCTCTACTGCCACCTGCAGGTCTTTGTCAAACATTTCCATTTACTACAAAAAAGCCACAAGTCACTTCTTAGCAACAGCAAAAGCACAAAGATCACACTGGATAAGTTCTTCAAACGTTGACTGGAAATTAGTAAGAACTTGTTTTTTTACAGAATTATACTTCACATTGCAAATTTATTTTTCAATGAACAAAGTTGGTAAGCAACAGTAGTTCTTGTTTGTACGTTCGCTATACGTGTAATTCGTACAATAAAGGTTTAATAAACATTTAATATGTTATATAGCACGTCCCGTCTTGTAACAAAGGGCATGTTTGTTTAATCTGACCAGTCGGTTATTAGGACCAAAACGATTGCGTGCCGATGTGGTCCCATTAACCGGAATAGACTGTATCTCATTTAGTCAGTTCATTTGATCTAAGCCTGGAGACAAATCTTTGAGCGTCCACCTTGGAAGCAGAAATCTGTGGGGGGTCTTTTGCTTGATTGTTGTTGTTTTTTTCTGTGCCACGCACGGGGATGGGGTGGGGTGTTAAATTATAATTACAGAGTGTCATGCAAATGCAATTGAGGGTGGTCATCTCGGCCTGCAGCACTTATGTATTTCAATTCTTTGCACAAAAAACCTATCAGACCTAAACTTGTCCACTAGAGGGCGATCTGAGGACATGAGGGTCCCAATCCACCGCTTTCATTTTAAACGTGCCTAAAATGTTCCTGAACAACTGACCAGGTGTCGGAACAGAAGCCTTGTCTATTTAAAATATTCTGCTTACAAAAATGAGGGGATATTTAATTATGGGATAATTATTTTAGAATTTTGTGAGCAGTGTATTTCAGTAGACTAATCCAGCCCTGCCTTTTGTAGCACTCAATGCAATCTATAACTAGAATATTTCCAACTCATGTATATGATAACACATTGATAACATATCACTAACTTTCCCCACAGCTCACTACGGAAAAGATTTGGCATCTCCTATTCATATCGACACAACAAGCCGCTCCCGCTGTGAGGTCAGCGATGAGCTCTGGAGCCTGATTAGCACAGAATGGTGATTATTTGGGTCACGGGGGTGTCGGCGTCATTTTAGTTCTCCTTGTCTTGTGCCTTTTTGTATTGTCTGTGTCTAGTTCCCCTATTTTCTTACTGCACGTCCTTTCAGTTATGTTCAGTAAAATAAATCAGTTTGACTGTTTTATTTGATTTGTAATTACATTACACACAGGTGTGTAAAAAGTCATTATCAGGTCCTTTATTTAAAAAAAATCACATTTTAAACATTATTCTAGTTGAGTTCGTCACGTGGTGAATAAATACTTGATTGGCATTGTATTGTTAATTATGGCTGCCAGTAATATTTGGAAACGCCATTATTTTTTTTACACCAGCATTTTTCCTGGTTGACCATGCGAGGAGTCGTAGGTATGGGCTGTGTTCATAATGGCACACTAGGAAACAGGAACAGGAAAGTTTATCTAAACTAAGTTCACAGTTTACAGAGTACCAATCATTCTGGAGCTGACTGTTAAGGCTGTTCAAGTCAAGTCAATTTATTTCTATAGCGCTTTTTACAATACAGAATTGTCACAAAGCAGCTTTACAACAAGGAGGTTTGATGCCATACAGAATTATAGTGTAAGAATTTAGTATGAGAGTCATTGTGTCCCTAATGAGCAAGCAGAGCCACCATGTTTATTATTCTTTAATATCATTTAACGTGACACTTACCGATCTCAAGATGGAATTTGTGGCCAAAACATTGTAGCCTCTGATCCAGTCGTGTATTTCTGCTGCCTCTCTCACGATCAAGGTTGTATCTGTGGTTCTGCACACTTGCCCCTCTTTATTTAATCCCCAGTTAGCCAACGCGTTTTTTAATCGATTAGCCATGTTCTCTCCGGTATGAGTACGAGACCACATAACTTTACGTTTCTCAGCTCTGTTTGAACTTTGTTCCTACATGTAGCTCACAGTTCTTGTATGGCGACTTGGCTTAAAGTATGTACGGGAGGGAAGTTAGTATGATAGCGTCTGTTATCTCACAGTGCCTTCGCGAGCTTTTTTTTCATATGCACTATGGGCCATGCTCGCTTGCTCAGGTGAAACGTGCTGCTTGCTTTTAGCGTTCTTGTTAAAGTTAATAGCTTCTGCTGCATAAGCATGACTAGCGGCTTCTGATTGCTCATTAACAGGCAGTTCATACGGTGGAGGTGGAATTTTCCCAGGTGATACTTGCAGTCAGTTTTGCCAACTTGGCGACTTTTCAGACCCCTCTATGGACTTTTTTTTTTTAAAAGCAACCACCGACAAATCTAGCGACTTTTTCTGGTGCTGTTGGAGACTCGGACGTGAACGCGTATATCGTTCTGCAATTACTGTCCTCAACAAGCAGCGTTTTTCTCCGCCCCAAATCACTCACAACTCTCACAGTACAGGAGATCCTGTGTTCTGGAGGAAATACTGTAGTTTTGGTTTAGGTTGGATCTTATAAATTAACAACAACAAAAGAATTATCTGAGCAAGGCTATTGTGAATCATAAATCACGTTTCGGTGGGAACTAGTAAGGTTTCTTAAGTGCATCGAGTAGCGAGCAACTGAAAAGGACCGAGAAAATGTTCTAGTCAAAAAGTGTTTTCTAGACAAAAAAAGTTGGTTGAGAGCTGAGGTACCACTGTACATATCTAAAAGGATGAGCAAGCCTCTTAGGGGACCTTGATGCTGCTTGGAACAAATACACTCACCAGTCACTGTATGAAGCCACGCAAGAATATTATGCAACAATACTTCAAAAAGCAGACAACAATGGGAATGGAACTATACATCTAGCTCACTGGAAGGGATGCCAGTTCATCGCAGAGACCAATAAAGCCTTGTCCAAGGCTCAAACTCAAATCCTCAAGGGTTGTTGATTCCAAGAGATAGCTCTTACCTCTTAACCACAGGAGCTGTAGCTTCACCCAAGTTTTGATTGGAAAAAATAAGCCTTTAGTCACCTTTTGAAGACAGGAAGAGACTTCAAACGTCCAGTGGAAGTTCATTCCACCACCTGGGTGCCTGTACAGAGAAATCTTTATTGCTTGGCTTGCTTGAGTGACAGCTCCAGTCGAGCCATATTTGGGCCTCGAGGATTAGAGCACCCAGGTAGGAAGAAGTCAATACATTTTTTGGCTTTGTAGGTGAGCATCAGTGATTTAAATCTGATGCGGACAGCTACAGGGAGCCAGCGATGGGAGCCCAGCAGTGAGGATGACTTGAAAGAACTTTGGTAGATTGAATTTCAGATATACTGCTGTGTTTCTGAATCAGTTGCAGGGATCTGACTGTACGCATGGAAAGGTCCCGCCACAAGAGCAATGCAGTGGTATTGATATAAAAAGAGACTGAACAAGCAACCTTCCTGGAAAAGAAGGGTTGAATCCCCCTATACGGCCACCAGTGTACAGGCACAAGTACAGGTATGCGCCGTTTAATGTTAGCTTTAATTTGTGCGGTCTAAAGAATTAGAAGAGTTAATATAATGTCTATCACAGACCTATTAAACAACTGAAAGACAGAAACTAGTATTAAAGAACCCTTGTGAGAAAAAGGCAGAAAGCCTTTTATCTTCAAATGTGGTTCAATTAAAAAAAAAAGTATACAAAAATTTTAATTATTGTACTAAATATTGTCATTGTGTTTTAATTCATATTATTGTTTAAAATAACTCACTATGTGCAAAGTATTCAAACTACTTTCCTATGTGACAATGGTAACGCCCGATTAAACCAACTATGGTAGATGATCCTATAGACTATAAACTATAGTCTGAGCCTTAAGGGCCTTAATAATGTTGAGGTCTGCTTTATGATTAAGTAATTCATGCTGCCATTTAGTGTTGTAGTTAAGAGCGCTAGATCCAAATCTGTGTCAAGACCAACACATTTAATATTTGAGGTAAATGACCAAATTCGTATTTTTTTCATCATCATTCAAGAATTAAAAGAAGAAACTGGGGAAAAATTAGTTAGTAATTCTTTACATGCATTATACATAGTATAATGTAATAACAATTAATACAAATATTTTGTAATGGAATCAGTTTGTGATTTTATAAAATGTAACTTATACAAAATAAATATACAGCCTAAATTAGTATTAATTATTATTGTAGTCCCAGTCAAACTAAGGCAATTCAACTTTTGGAAGTAAATAATGATGATTCTGTTTTAATTCTCCTCTCAAACTGAATCCAAAATCACCACAATAACCACAAACATTCATTCGATCCATTCTTGTTATTAAGTGTGAAAGTAGAATACTACTACTACTACTACTACTACTACTACTACTACTACTACTATTACTATTACTACTATTACTACTACTAATAATAATAATAATAATAATTCCAAATTTTGCAGACATGGTAAAGCACAAAGAATGGACAAAAATACACACTTTCATTAATTAAATACTGAACAAGAACAACTTGCATTTTCCTCTTAGCCAATTAATTAAGAATAGGTTTTATTTAAGCATGTAGAGAGAGGACTGATTTACTCTGTTTGAATGGATTGTTTATATACAATAATGATAGAAAAAGTTGAGTTTATAATTCATGTCATCTCAAACAGAGGTACTGGACTTGGCAGGTTCTTGACAACAAATTCCAAAAGTCCAAACGAGTTAGAGACCGAGATGAGACTGGGAGTGGACTCAAATACAACAACACTGTCGCCATGAAAGAAAAATGTGTGTCAAATGTGAGGACTTGGTCAATTTTTACCTGTCGCATGAATATATCCAAAGCATCCTAATTTTTTTATAGGGTTAACCAACAAGCTAGAGGCAGCAGTGGCACAGAAACAACAAAGCCATTGTGAGCAAAGTCAGGCTCAAATTGGTAATCCATCCTCCTCTGGATGAAACCAGAAAACTTGTCTCTTAAAAGTAGCAACTGATTTATAAACGTTATGATTATTGACGTGCTTCTCCTACATCGTACTCACCACTGAATGACTAAAGCTCTGCCTTCTATCAGTGGTGCACAGTTAAGTGAAGGTATGATCTGGAGTGGCTTGTACATGGTCTGTAAAAAACTGCAATCAAATGTTCTTGTGAACATGGCAATACATTTTTAACAGAGCTGAACCATTTTCAACACACTTCAAGCAGTTAAAGGTGGACTCTCTAAGAATATGGGTGCTGCCAAACAACCCCCACCCAACCCCCAACACACTCAATGCACATTTCATGATGCTTGATTAAAAAGAGTTTGTAACTCCATTATTTACAGATATGCATGTTCTCTATGCTCATTTGTTGTGTTCCACCCTGTGTTCCTCCTGAAACTGGCGTGAGTTCTCCCAGGGTCGTGGCCCACGGATATTCCTCCAACTGTCCAGATTCACCTGTTGCAGCTTCTACACATAGGTACATACAAATTGTTGGTATTAGTCTATTTGTAACCATTAGTAGACACTATTACGGTGTCTTACCTAGCCAAACAATGGGAACCCTATAAGGAAGTAATAACCTAAGAAAAGAAACAGAGAGGCAGGCAAAAAGAGAGACAGGAACAGAGAGGCAGGCAAAAAGAGAGACAGGAACAGAGAGGCAGGCAAAGGCAGACAGATGCAAACATTGCTTTAGTTTTTATTCCTTTTTTTAATGCTTTCTCTCATCTTTTTGTAAATGTGCTTCTTGTCCTATCTTTCAGTCTCTCATTCACTGATATTCTTAGTCTGTAATTTGTAAACAATACAAAACAAAACTATTGTTTACAAATTTCAGACTAAGAATATCAGTGAATGAGAGAATGAAAGAGAGGAAAAGAAGCACATTTACAAAAACAAATGTAAAAAGATGTGAGAAAGCATTTTAAAAAGTAATAAAAACTAAAACAACGAATGCAAAACATACCAAAAAAATACAAACGCTAATAGATAAGAGTTATTGCTATGACTAACTGGTCTGATTAAGTATAAATCTAATGCAGAAAGTGAAACACTTTGAATTATTCAAATCCTGAGTCTGCCAAGCTGCCCCAGTCAGGCCCCTGAGCTAAGCCTTGATCTAACTATTAGTGTGTATGCTTGTGTGTGTCATAACCTGGTACTCCTCTTCCAGGGAGTGTTGGCGAGTGTTCACTCGAGCCTCCAGTGCTGGGTCCATCTACGCAGACACACGCAGACACACGCAGACAACAGTGTTATTCAGAGCAACCAGTAGAGGGAGGCCTCTGATCATAGAAGAGCCTCTTCACTTCGGCACTAATTAGGCATACCTTAAGTCATACCATTTCATTTTGGACATCATGCTAGTTCACCCACAATGCGGCACGTGTTCGTGTTCTCGTGTACATGTGTGGCCTGTTTACCTTTTTCTTTATTCGCTGAGCATCATATCGAATCTGTGTAAACTCTCTCAAGCCAAACGATCCTCCGACCACCAGCAGCTAGACAACACAATGTCACAGTACATTCCAGGTTCCCATTAATTCATCTCGACCTAAACAACTTAATTATTAAATATGAACTTCTACACACTATACTCTATTAAAAAATAACTTCTACAGCCTACATGATACACTAGATCTAATGTTAAATAAGAGCTGCTGCACCCTACATAACACACTATATAAGGTATTAAATAAAAGCCTTTACGACCGAAATAATATTATTATTAATGTTATTAGTAGAGCAGCACAGTGGCTCGGTGGGTAGCACCGCTGCCTCACAGCAAGAAGGTCCCGGGTTCAATCCCAGGGTGGAGCGGCCTGGGTACTTTCTCTGTGGAGTCTGTATGTCCTCCCTGTGTCTGCGTGGATTTACTCTGGATACTCCGGTTTCCTCCCACAGTCCAAAGAAATTGTTAGGTTAAGGTGTGTTTCTGTGTGTGTGTGTGTGTGTGTGTGTGCCCTAAGATGGATTGGCATCCTGTCTAGGGTCCTGCCTTGCGGGCTGCGCAGATTAATTAATGAATGTTATTAGTAATAAACTATATTAAATATGAACCCCTGCATATAACACTATTAAAATATTAACTAATAACACAACACCTAGCCCCTACGTAACACACTATATAAAGTATTATATAGACCAAAACAATATTGATATTATTAGTAATAGACCATACACGGTATTAAATATGACTGCCTACACCCCAAAAACAGCACTATTTAGAATAGCAACCCAAAATAATAACCCTTAGACCCTAAATAACACACTACTTAAAATATTAAAAATTGCTACACCCACAATGCATAATATACAAGGTATTAACAGCCCACGGAATTAATTAAATACTGGCTTCTATATACTACATAATAACCTATATAGCGTATTAGATTACAAGGTGTTAAATAAGAGATGCAAACCCTACACATGACACTTCATAAGAACATATTTCAATAAAGAAACTCACCAGCATGGGGACTCCATACTTCACCGTCTTGTTCTTCTTTAGTTTAAGGATTTGCTGCCACATTTTCACTCATGTACACACTCTAATTCTCTAATATATCGGCACAGTGACCGAAAATGTTTGTACATTCAGCAGGTCTACATGGGCGCAGCCATGTCAGTTCGCAATGTAGAGCAGTTCAGGATTGTAGTACTTTAAGCGAGTTGAACTACAAATCCCTACACGATGGCGGGACGGTTAGTACCAATCAGATGCATGCTTCTTTTCGGTTAACGTTGCTCGTACGAGCCAAAACTATATGGTAAATTGGTGGTGTTGAAATTAAAAACTACCCAAACCATTCTAATATTTTATTTTTGTACAATCATAAATTGTCGCTCACGTACACGGTAGCTGTGATAGATTTAGCCACACGCTAGGTTAGCCAAACTAGAGTGTGTGGTTGTGGGAAATGAAGTTTCACCACAAAAGTTGTGTAAACGTTCACGCTAATCCCTATCACAAGTAATGTACATCATGCGCCAGATTAATTCCAGCAGATTTTAAGCAATACAAACCACAATATAAATATGAGCCATATAATGCCTGTATTGTGCTTTATAAATGAAGAATTTCCCTCTCTCCCCTCTCTGTCTCTCACGGTTTGTCTCTCTCTCTCTCTCGCTCTCTCGCCCTCTGTCTTTCACGGTCTGTCTGTCTGTCTGTCTCTCTCTCACTCTCCCTCTGTCTTTCTCGGTCTGTCTGTCTGTCTGTCTCTCTCTCACTCTCCCTCTGTCTTTCACG
>JAVSBV010063819.1:0-10494 GCA_033117975.1 Parotocinclus spilosoma
CACCAGAACTGTCCGTCTGGATCCACAGGGTCAATAAACACGGCCGGGCTGCTATAGATAAACCTTTATCTAAAACCTGGGGCTTCAGTTTTATTGTCTAACCCCTGTATATGCATAATGTCTAACAAAAGTACAGCAAACAGCCGGATCAGAACGTTTGAGGTTCAAGTCCCACCATTGCTGGGCCTTTGGGTGAGGACTGTAGCCCTTATTTGCTCGGACTGCACCTGACTGACAGCTTGTTGTATGTACTCAGGGATCCTGCTGCAGGACTCGAACCGCACGCTTAGCATCCAGCGTGTGCGCGAGGAAGACGCCGGTCTCTACACCTGCACTGCCTGCAACCAGAGGGGCTGCGTCCAGTCCTCAGCGACCGTGTCCGTTATCGGTGAGACTCTTAAGGCCTGTACATACAGTCTTGTGCAAAGGTTTGGGCACCCCTGGTCAAATGGCCATTCTGTAAAAGACAAGACGTTACCACTACGGCTTATCTTTAATGTGCATACGGTACTGGGCAAAAGTCTTAGGCCACCATTAGATTTGTCGTTTTAGTAATGGAATAATGATCGTCTATAACATATCGTCGGTTAATAGCAAGTCAAATGCCGTTGTTGTGAGTCATAGAATGAATTAAAATAGTCTCTCACTTTTTCCCTTCTGAAAAATGATGTCTTGGTTGCTATCTTTCCAAAAAATGATTCCTCGTGGTCTTTGGGGGGTAACATTGGTAAATACTTGCCACTGTATCCTATTGTGATCTATAAAAGCTGTTTTTTCTGATTGTTTAGTCATTGTTTTTAATACTGCATATACATTTCCTCTATGTTTTGGGCGTATTTTAATAAGGAGGCATCGTTACACTATTGCTCAAACAATAGCATGAGTAATCTAATGGTGGCTAAATACTTTTGCACAGGATTGCATTTGTGCACATTAATAGTTTAAAACCTGACGCAGGACAGATTCTAATTGATTTGTTAATGTGGTGCATTGAACAAACCTTGCCTAAGATGGTCCCTTTTGTGTGATTATTTAACGCCCAAAAGTGTGTTTATGAATTAAATTAGACCTGATTAATTAAATAATCGAATCAGACCTGTTCACGTCGTTTCCTTACACATTTCAAAGGCACTTCTTATTCATTATCATCTCTAAAGAGGGAGTGTGTATGCCCTGCGATCGATTAGTGCCCTATCTAGGGTTGGTTTCTGGCCTTTTGCCCTGTGCTGCCAGTACTGCTCAGGCTCCCCACATGCCTAAACTGGATTGTGTTCATATAAGAGTGAGCGAGCGAATGAAGTGACTTTGTTTCTCAGACTTTATAATTGTAGAGAACGTTTCAGTGAATGGAGAAGTTGGATGTTCTGACGTTCTGGAGGTTCCTTGCAGGGCAGAGTTTTAGCAGATGTTGTATACTAAAGATAAACGATCTCCTGACAAAAGTCCATTTCTCCCTCAGGCCCGGACAGCAGCCCGAACGTTGAGATTGTGATCCTGATCGGTACCGGAGTCATCGCCATTTTCTTCTGGGTCCTCCTCCTCCTCATTTTCTGCAACGTCAAGCGGGTGAGAGCCGATGTAGATCTGATGGGTCTCACGCTTGCTCATGCATCAAGGCTCCATCTGTTTGCACACAGTTTCTACAAATCCTGCTTTAGCTTACAGCCAAAAGCCTGGTAGCCAATATGAAATCAAATGGTGCAAGCCAAGACCTCAGCTTGCCAGAGACGGGATACGGATACAGACGGGGTTAGCGTGGCATAGCGAACCAGACCGGTTTGTATCCCATCTCTGGTGAGGTTTAAGTTTTAAATGATGGAGAAAACGGCTTTAAGGATGTTGGCACTGCAAAAGCTTACCGCCGGGTTCTGGCCCGGTTCTGTCTGGGTCCTGAATTTCTAGGTTCCAGGATTAGGTTCTGGTTCTGTATGTTACTACTTGCTGCCGTGCCAGGGGGCTTCTGGGTCTTTGAGTTTTTGGGTCAGGTGGGCTACGTAGACCACTTTCTGCTTAATTTTGAAACTTCCTGACCAATGGGATGTAATATTTATGTAAAAGTAGTATGTAGTATTTATATAAAGATTTATATAAGATGTAGTATTTATATAAAAGTACAGCAAACAGCCGGATCAGAACGTTTAAAGTTCAAGTCCCACCACTGTAGCCCTTATTTGCTTGGACTGCACCTAATATAGTAATCACTACGGATACGGCTTAGTCTGTACTTAGTCTAAACTTTATTGTGACATGGTAACACGTCGGTTAAATTATGGCCCACAATAAACTTGCCATTTCTGTAACCGGACCAATATTTGACCCAAAACTGATTGCTGTCTTCTTGGTCATCACAAGATTCGAAAAGATTTTTGGCTTTTAACATTTCTCTGGACTCCCAGCTGTAGCCTCGGGTGGTCACGTCTCTTTTTCTATCCAGCAGTTGAACCTCTGGCTCCAATCTATCTAAAACTGTCATGGAAATAACCCAGTTGCACCGAGATGTCATGCCTTAGGCAGATTGAATCATCAGTTCCCTCTGTATTCACCTGAGCACATATCAGAAGGTCACAGAGCCCCAGCTGGTTCGTGAGGGTCTCGGGTTAATGCTCTTTATTCTGCAGGTTAACCCGGCGGATATTAAGACCAGCTACCTGTCCATCATCATGGATCCGGGTGAAGTTCCTCTGGAGGAGCAGTGTGAATATCTGCCCTATGATTCCAGCCAGTGGGAGATCTCACGGGACCGCTTACGTTTAGGTATGCAGTGTGTGTGTGTGTGTGTGTATTAGATCAGTCTCTGATACTACAGTTAAGTCAGATAAGGGTTGACAGTGGCAAGGTAAAAGTCGATAAAATGTTAGAAATCTTGAGAGGATTAAAAAAGGCTCAATACTCAAAAATGGGTTTAAAGTACTTACCTAATATTTAATTATATTACATTTAATTCTGAAGTAATACAATGTCTTATTATCTTATAAGTCCAATCCCAAATTAAGCAAAAGCTTTTAGAAAATCATTTCCATTTTCAATCATTTTATCAGTTTAAATTTGTTCGTTTCTTTCTGTCTGTCTTTCTTTCTTTTTTTTTCTTTCTTTTTTTCTTTCTTTCTTTGTTTCTTTCTTTTTCGTTTTTTCTTTATTCCATTCTTTCATTTTTAATTTGTTATCTTTTTTTCTTTCTTTTTTCTTTCTTTCTTACTTTCTTTCTATAATTTTTAACATTTCCACAATTTCTTTCCTTCCTTCATTTTTAGTTTGTTCTTTTTCTTTCTTTCTTTATTTTTCTTTCCTTTATAATTTATTATATTTCTTTCTTTCTTTCTTTTTCTTTCTTTCTTTCTTTCTTTCTTTCTTTCTTCCATTATTTCATTTTTAAATTGTTATCTTTCTTTCTTTCTTTTCTTTCTTTCTTTTTTCTCTCTTTCTTTTTCTCTTTCTCTCTTTCTTTCTTTCTTTCTTTCTTCTTTTTTCTCTTTTCCTTATGCATTTCTATCATTTTTTATTTGTTTTCTTTCTTTCTTTCATTTTAAAGTATCACCTAATTTTTGTGATTAAAACAACATCTTATTATCTTATCAGTCCAATCCCAAATTAAGCAAACCTAGGCTTCTTGGGTGTGTTTGTATTAATAGTAATAGTATTAAAATTAAATAATAACAGTTAAATAGAATAATCTAAAAGGTAAATACTTTGTTCGATACACAGAGTCACTTTAGGAGATCGAGTCCTCAGCAGGAAGTCCTTCGGAGGGCTGTAAGTGGTACTGGAACATCAGCTTGGAGAGAAAAGAGAAAATGTCGTTACTTATTAATTATAATCACAGAGCCTATTAACAATCACTTGGCATGTGCAGCATGAAACTCCGGCAGCACTACTATAACAACAAAGCTAGAAAGAGCAAACCAGAAGGTAAAGCTAATATGGATTTAAATAAATAAGATGTGGTATGTAGACTCTCTGAAGCTGCTGAATAATATATTATGTTTATTCTTTTCACACACACAATGCAATCTTTAAGAGAAACCAAACGTTTTTATTTAAACAGGGAAGGTTCTGGGTCATGGTGCGTTTGGGAAAGTGATCGAGGCCTCCATCTATGGAAGTGAGAAGAAGAGCAGTTTAGGAACTGTAGCTGTTAAGATGCTGAAAGGTTTGAATCATTTTACTTTATTTATACTTTTTCCTCGTGCAGCCTTTTAAACGTCAGGAACGTTCGATCATTTCATGTAGACATTTCTCAATTTTATTTCTGTCTCTCATTTCTTTTTCTCTTGATGAATTTATTTTTTCTGTCTCTTTCAGCTTGCTATTGTTCTTTCTTTTTCTTTCTTTCTTATTTACTTTCTTTCTTTCCTTTTTACTTTCTTTCTTTCTTCTTCCTTTCTTTTTCTTTCTTTCTATTTCTTTTTACTTTCTTTCTTTCTTTCTTTCTTTCTTTCCTTTTTACTTTATTTCTTTCTTTTTCTTTTTTTCCTTCTTTCTTTCCTTTTTACTTTCTTTCTTTCTTTCATTCTTTTTTGCTTTCTTTTTTTTCTTTTTACTTTCTTTCTTTCTTTCTTTCTTTCTTTCTTTCTTTCCTTTTTACTTTCTTTCTTTCTTCTTTCTTTCTTTTTCTTTCTTTCTATTTCTTTTTACTTTATTTCTTTCTTTCTTACTTTCTTTCTTTCTTTCTTTCTTTCCTTTTTACTTTCTTTCTTTCCTTCTTTTTTGCTTTCTTTTTTTTCTTTTTACTTTCTTTCTTTCTTTCCTTTTTACTTTCTTTCTTTCTTCTTTCTTTTTTTTCTGTCTTTCTTTCTTTCTTTCTTTCTTTTTGACTTTCTTTCCTTTTTACTTTCTTTCTTTTTTTTCTTCTATTTTTCTTTCTTTCTTTCTTTCTTTCTTTCTCTGCTTGTATCATTTTGTCATACCGTCATACCTTTTTTGTATTTCCTTCCTTTTTTCTCTCTATCTTTGTACCTTTTTTTCTTTCGTGTTGCTGTGCCTTCCTGTTATTTTTTGCTTTCTTTTTTTAATCTTTTTTTTTATCAAGCCTTTGTATTTTCTTGTCTTCCTTTTCTACCTTCTTTCTTTTTTCTCATGCCATGCCTTTTACTATAGTTATGGAGCAATAGAATTTGTGTGTGTGCTTTTTGGTTATGTTGTTTTTGTGTTTGTGTATCAGAGGGAGCCACGGCCAGTGAACATAAAGCCCTCATGTCTGAGCTGAAGATCCTCATTCACATTGGGAACCATCTGAACGTGGTGAATCTACTGGGAGCCTGTACCAAACCAAACGGTTCGTACCATGAACGCAGGATCCAGAACCCAAACGATTTCTCTTCTTTAATATTAAAGATCCTTGGTTTTTTTTAGGGCCTCTGATGGTTGTCGTCGAATTCTGCAAATATGGAAATCTTTCCAACTACCTGAGAGCCAAACGGGAATTCTTCCTTCCATACAGGGTAGGAATCTGCATACGGGAAACTCTACTGTTATCGTTCTTTTTTCTTTCTTTCTTTCTTTTTTCTTTCTTTTTCTTTCGTTCTTTCTTTCTTTCTTTCTTCCTTTTTGTTCCTGTTTCTTGTTCTGTCATTTCTTCTTCCTTCTATCATTTGTATTTATTTATTTTCATTCCATTCTCTTCTATTTCTTGCTTTCTTCTTTTTTTCCATTCTATCATTTTTAGTTTATTATTTTTCTTTATTTATGTATTTTTGTCTTTCTTTCATTTGAAATTTTGCTCCTTTCTTTCTTTCTTTCTTTCTTTTTCTTTTTTTCTTTCTTTCTTTCTTTTTTTCTTTCTTTCTTTCTTTCTGCATTTCTTTCTTTTTCTTTTTTTCTTTCTTTCTTTCTTTTTTTTCTTTTTTCTTTCTTTCTTTTTTCTTTCTTTGTTTCTAGTTCTATCTTTCTATCATTTTTATTTATTTTTTTCTTTCTTTCTTCCAGTCTCTTCTATTTCCTGCTTTTTTCTTCTTTTTCCATTCTATCATTTTTAGTTTACCCTTTTTCTTTATTTATGTATTTCTGTCTTTCTTTCTTTTTTCTTTCTTTGTTTCATTTTAAATGTGTTATTGTTCTTTCTTACTGTTAAAAATTATTTTAATTTCCTTATTTCTTTCTTCTTGCCTTCCTTTCTTTATTTCTCTATTTTTCCTTCTGCCTTTCTATAATTTTTAGATTGTTCTTAATTAATTTTTTTCCCTTTCTTTCTTTCATGTTAAATTTGTTATTTTTCTTTCTTTTTTCTTTCATTCTTTAATTTTTAATTAGTTTTTTTCTTCATTTGTTTCCATATTTCTGTCTTTCATTTATTTCTATTACAGATCCGCCTCTCTCTTTCTTCCATGCCTTTGTATTTTTCTATAATTTTTTTTTTTAGTTCCCTGTCATTCTTACTTTTTTTATTTGTTCTCTATTTTAAATTGCATATCCTCCTCCCCCTTTTTACTATTTAAATCACTTTAAATTCACTCTTTTTTTCTTTAGTAAATGTGCTATATAAATAAACTTGATTTGGTTTTCCAGTTGTTTATTTTAATGAAATCAATGCCTTGGGTCAGAACGTGATACTATAGTTCATAAACTCGGGGGTCCTTCTGTTCCTCTACAGGATCGCTCCCCTAAAACCCGGAGCCAGGTGAGGAAGATGATGGAAGCTGTGCAGATGGAGCAGACAGGTCGTCAGAATTCATCCCGGTCGTCTCATTCTATCATCAGCTCCCCGAGTCAGCTCCGGGGCAAAGGGGGCTCAAAGAGTGCCCCTCCAGAACAACGTGAGCTCATGCTGATGATCTGTTCATATGGGATTTGGTTTATAAGTAGATGTGCTGCCAGTTTATACAGCACCTGGATTATTATTATTATTATTATTATTATTATTATTATTATTAGCTACAATCTGTAGATTTGGAACAGACCCCACCCAATGATCACTAAGTCTTTGGAACCCACCTCTGGCAAAACTGAGTGGTAATACACACTCTGATAGCCAAAACAATTGGGCCAGCACTTTAACAGACAGACCTCACCTTGCCAGAGGCTGGATACAAACCAGAGGTTCTCACCACTTCCTTACCAACCTCTGGTGAGATTTGAAGTTTAATTTGATGCTTAATTCACTTTCACCACTGGTTAGAAATGGTTACCAATGTGGTTATCACATGACCAGACCCGGGGGAGCCCCAACCTTACACATGCCCACTTCTTCATGCCCACAATCTTACAATCTGAGCAACTGGTGTTGTTTCTCAAGGACCCAGCAGTGCCAGCTTGCCAGCACCGTGTGGTTTACGATCCTGTCCCTTACCAACTAAGTTACCATTCAAAAGCACAGCTGTTTCACTTTTAAGCGTCACTTTTATTGGAACTGAAAAGCTTCCTCGGTTTTTGCAACTTAACGGACAAAAAAACGAAACGCAGCTAATACGACCCATGTTCCACACATCACCAGATATTTACTCCACTGTACCACCTCTTCCCAATCTATGAACCCCGTCACACATCCTGCAGATGTTTATAGCCCGATCATTCTCCTGCAGCACCATCTGGAGGAACCTGAAACATGAGAATTGACTCATTTTTTGTCTGAAGCCTCCGTATTGAATCATGTTCTGCCGTGTATTATTTAATATTTATCCGGATTAATCTTTATCCATTTAAGTGGAGGACCTCTGGAAGACGCCTCTTACCATAGAGGATCTGATCTGCTATAGTTACCAGGTGGCACGAGGCATGGAGTTCCTCACATCACGCAAGGTAAGCCCCTTTATGTAAAATTTATGTAAAGCAAGAGTAAAGAAATTCTACTCATTATTTCTGTTTGTTTGATTGGGGAAATCGATGTGCAATATGCATGCTACTATCAGATAAACATTCAATTGTTTCAGTGGGTTTTTTTATAGCCCCTTTACAATGGAGCATTGTCTCAAAGCAGTTTGACTAAACCCAATCCCAAATTGAACAAGCCTAGGGCAACAGAGGAAAGGGAAAACTCGCTGAACGTTAAAATGCAGAGACCCTAAGAAGATCAAGACTCAAAAAGGGATCCATCCACGCTGGGTTAAGTCAATTGGCATCTCTAAAGTGTCCCAAAATGGGTGAAAATGTGTGATGGTTTGGCACCGTGTAGTTCAGGAACATCGCCCTGAGATTCTGAACTGGATTAAGAAAGAATAAAAAGGAATGAATGAATGAATGAATGAATGAATGAATGAACGTCTTGTCCTGGCAGTGTATTCATCGGGATCTGGCGGCCCGTAACATCCTGCTGTCAGAAAACAACGTGGTGAAGATCTGCGACTTCGGACTGGCACGTGACATCTACAAGGATCCAGATTATGTCCGGAAAGGCAATGTATGGCAACTTTTTGTACAGATTATTAAGTAAAATATATACTGCTCATATTTCATAATAAATACAAAGCGAAAATAGACGCAAACGACAGGTCAGAGAAAGTTGTTCTATAATGCAAAAACAACTTACTTGGTGAAAATGCACTACATAAAAGGCTAAAAGTGCTCGAGGTTCCTTGTAATTCCTCTGTAACACGATCTGCCTGAATGTGAAGCTTAGAGAGACACGGGAGAGATCCCAGAGCATCATTGTCAGACTGTGGAATGGCGTTTAAGAGACTGGAACAGTACGAAGAAGACTTGGTGGCCACAACACCAAGAGATGACCGCTACATGACCTTGCTGGTTAGAAGGAGCAGGTACAGAAATGCAGCAGAGCTACAGAGACAGTTTCTTACTGCCACTGGATGACGGGTATGCACATATCGGCTCCACCGTGCTGGACTGCATGCCAATATTATGTATTCTGTTATCTGCTGAACACGGTAGAACCTGTAGAAGGTGGACTGACGCTGAAGCATCGTCACTGGACCCATGATGAGTGGATAACTGTCCTCTTCTCTCATAAGTCACGCCCCTTTCCCAAGGAGTCCCTGTTTAACGTGTTTCAATTGGAGCATGGTGCATTATGTAGGTCCTAAAGTGTCAATATGGCCTATCATCGTGAATTCAACTGATAAACTTATGAAGGTGCAGGTTGGACCTGTGTTTAATGAATGAATAATGTCATATATATATATTTTTTTTTGCTAGACTGTGCTTTGGCCTCCTCTGAATGTAGAGTGATGTTTTCTGTTTGCCATTGCAGGCCAGACTTCCTCTGAAGTGGATGGCTCCCGAGAGCATCTTTGATAAAGTGTACACCAGTCAGAGTGACGTCTGGTCGTTTGGAGTGCTTCTCTGGGAGATCTTCTCGTTAGGTGGGCTGAAAGTCTTTGAATCGAGATTGAATCGAATCTGAAGCTAAATTGAGGCTGGAAAAGCTGATGGCCCATGAACTGACCTGCTTGTCTGTGCTGAAGGTGCTTCGCCGTATCCCAGCGTCCAGATCGACGAGGACTTCTGTAAACGGCTGAAGGACGGCACCAGGATGAGATCTCCAGAGACGGCATCTCCAGAAATGTGAGCATCTTGTGCACCGAATATCCCTCCGTCTGAAATCAGGGAACAGCTCGTGATGAGTCAGTCTTAATCACGTCAGTTTTAAACAGTCGCTACAGCAGTTTAAATAAACAACAAATAAACAAAATAAAAATATAAGATCAGAGATTAGGTGTAAGGTCACGGTTAGGATTAGAGTGAGGTTAAAATTGGGGAATAAATTGTACTGGAAAAAAAAATGGCGGTGACCAGCGTTTGTTGTGTTTTGAACATGTTTTTGCTGGGAGTGCTGGTGGTTTTCTTTACTGGTTTTCGGATGGTGGTGACCAGCACATCCTGGTCTTTGCTGGTTCTTGGATGGTGGTAAACAGTGCATGCTGGTCTTTTCTGGGTATTCTGGTGGCTAGCACATGCTGGTGGATCAACAAAACCAGCAAAATCATACTGGGCAACCAGCTTTGCCAGCAAGGTTATGCTGGTCAACCAGCAAAACCTGCACCAAGCCAGCTTAAAGAAGCATGGATCTGATGCTGGTCAATGCTTTTTTTCAGTAGGGTAACTGTGGTAAAAAATAATTCGCTGATTAATTCGTGTATACACTGAATCCTGTTCGTTAGCCTACATCGTTAAATTGAGTGTGTGTGTGTGTGTGTGTGTGTGTGTGTGTGTCTCCCTCTGCTGGTAGATATGGAATTATGCTGGCCTGCTGGCAGGGTGAACCCAGAGAGAGACCTACATTTCCTGCACTGGTGGAGATACTTGGAGATCTTTTACAGGACAACAGCTGCCCGGTGAGAAGCAAGGCTCATGTTACTGAAAAGTCAAAGTCAAATTTATTTCTATAGCGCTTTTTACAACAGAGCGTTCTTTTAAATCAGCTTTATAATACAGTCGATTCCGTTTAATGGGACCACATCGGGACACGATGGTTTTGGTCGTAATAACCGGTTGGTCCGATTAAACGAGCATGCCCTATGTTAGAAGACGAGACGTGCTATGTAACATATTAAATATTTATTAAACCTTTATTGTACGATTTACACGTATAGCGAACGTACAAACAAG
>JAVSBV010063830.1:0-10494 GCA_033117975.1 Parotocinclus spilosoma
GCTCGTGCCTACGACCAAATCACAGCCGTGATGTTATTCGCGATAACACACTCCCTCTCGTGTTCTATTGCTTAAATTAAAAAAAAACACATTTTCAAATTTAGTAACATTATTACCTGTGTTAGTTACCTGTGACTGAAGCGGACCCAATAGTGTGTAATACCTTCATGACTGCTGATGAAAATTTCCTGTAGCTTGAAATTTTTGTCACTGCTTTTTAGACGCGTATGACTATAGGCTTTGATACATCTGAAAATTCACCTACTTCTTTCACACTATGGCCTTCTGCCCAAATGCAATCACTCTGAATTTGTCAATCGTTAGCATCTGCTTTGCAACCCCACACATCCCACGAGACTTTCACTGCACTGTATCACCTCTTCTATCCATGTACCCCACTGCTCACCCTGCAGGTATTTTTAACAGTCACCTGAAAAAGCTACTTCCACTTCAAACACTCCAGGTAACCAAATTCTTGTCTGCAGAGTATACATACTGTCAAGGCAAAAAGATTCTGGGGTGGCTCGGAGGTTAAGGTGCTTGGCTGTGGACCAGAAGGTCCATGGTTCAAATCCCAAATATGCCTAACTGCATATGCATAACTGTGGCCAGCTGCTGGAAACAACAGTTCCTGAATACCTGGGATTGAACCCCAGACTGGAATTTGAAAAGTGAAGGTACCAACATATATATGGTAGCTGTTAACATTGCCATGAACTTTAAATGGTTTGGTAATATGCAGTTAGTTATTGATTTACTTAATTTTAGACATGCTGAGACTGAACAGACCTATGTTTTTATATGTTATGGACATCACCTGAACCATAGGAAGTCAAACCTGTTACTTTTTGAAGCAAAGAAAATCACAAGGAGTCTGTAATATACTATTCATCTTGCAATAACCATTATTTTTGTTATGATCCTTAGGACGTCTTCATTTATTCATTTATTCAGTTTCATACCTGCTTAATCCGGTTTGGCATTACAGGGAGTTTGCATCGGACAGGGCATATGGCAGGAACTCACCATAGGCAGGTCACACACTCTGGGATCCTTTACATTTACATTAACATTTACGGCATTTAGCAGACACCCTTAGTGACTAACAACTCTTACAGTTCAAGCAATGGTGGGTTAAGGGCCTTGCTTAAGGACTCAACTGTGGCAGCTCGGCAGAGGTGGGATTTGAACCCTGTACCATTAGGTCCAGAGTCCAGTATCTTAACTGCTAGGCCACCACACTCCTTTAGAGAGACCAGCTGACCTAACTGACCTAACACCTATTTCGACTGTGTTAGGAAACGAGAGTACATAGAGATAACCATAAGGGGATTTTGGGAGCTATGAAGTGACAGTGACATTGTGCTGTGCAGATTTATTCATCTTCATATTATTATCCATCCTTATTAAGCTGTCCTATTATAGCATGACCCTACTGACAGGCCCATACATTTTATATACATTTTAAAGTGAATGTTAGCTAGAGGTCTCAGCCAGACCACATAGAAGCATGAAAGTCTCCTAGGCAAATCTTACAAAATCTGAGTAAAAGCTAAATCTGGCCAGCAATACACAAAAGCATTCAGTGGTACTCTATAGAGTTTTCAACCTTTTAGTGAATATACAGGAAAAGTGTAGCGCTTAAAGGTTGCATTTTTGCATTTGCATTTCCCTGGAGACCCCAGTAGGTATGGATGAGAAGGGTTTGAGAGCTCCGTTTTCTCAACAGCATATAAACATGAGAGTCAAGATGCTGGCATATTTGAGCACAATGTGAGACTTCATTTACACTTCATGTTATTTAGTGGTTGCCATTATCCAGAGCGACTTACAATCAATACTGTCTTACAATCCATGCAATTGTGGGTTAAGGGTCTTGCTCAGAGACCCAACTGTGGCTGGGATTTGAACCCTGAACCTTCTGGTCCAAGGTCCACTACCTTAACCACTAGGTCCCAGAGATCATTAAGATCTTTGCTAAAACTCAAGAGAAGGCACGATGCAGTTGTGTTTTCTCTTGTTGTTGTTTTTGAGTCTGTTTGCTCTTGGGAAACAGGAGGATATTAGACCTAAGTTTTTTTTTTATCATGTTTTTTAGCGACATACTACAAGGCTATTAAGGAGATCTGATCTGTTATTTATTTTATGATCTTGTGGGTATGCACAATTATGGCTTAAGAAAAGCAGAGAAGCAAAGTGAAAAGAAAATGTTTACATAGCCCAGTAATAGTCAGTTAGACTACAGTTAATAACATGCAAAGTGCATATCTCTGCTTAGATATATGTGATCAAATGGGAATGGTGTACCTAATAAATTGGTTACTGAGCATAAACAAACAGAGCAGCTGGTTAAATAAACAATCGTGTTTAGATCATTAAGTCATCAATGGCTGAGTGGTGAATTCCCACTGAAAGGTGAATTCCGGCCTTAACCGACTAGTCTATGTGAGCCCTCACTCATTCAGTGTTTTGTTTACAAATTCTAGAAGGGAAGTGATAGTGTTAGTCAGCAAAATGGAAAACTGGAAATTGTAGCTCGTTTGACATCATCAAAGCATTAAAGGATGAGGGTGATCATTGCTTCCGAATGATCGGTGGCTTCCGAAATGCCGAGAACTGCTGCTTTCCAATAAGGCGACATTTCAATTAGCCCAATCTTTTCAATAAGTTGTTTGTTCTGTAAATGGCTAAGCTTAAAAAGATTTGACCGATAAACATGAGTCATGTATAAAAAAAAGACAGGAAATCACATGCTTGTGTCGGAATGAGAGGTTATCAGAGCCAGAACCTGTTTGGCAGAAGCTAGTGCAGGCGCTTGCTAAACACCCACACTGACTGTGTGCTGACCTTGTTTGTTCAAGTAATCACAGATTCAGCTGTGGGCTGCCTGGTAGTCAGAGACGGTGGGGAAAGTACCAAACACGGGGGTCCCTGAAACCTGTTTCATTTCCAACATTCATGGCCTTTATTTGAGTTGTAGCATTGCAGCTGTGTTGCATGTCTTAGATCTTTTCACATTGATGAGGGACTGGTTAAAATCCTGGCTGCTGTTGTTTTAATGCTTTGACACAGCACTTTAAACAAGTCATAGCTGGCCTTTCCTGTGGTTTGTGGTATGACTTTTACTGTTATGGATCTTTCCCATGTTTGTTTTACAGATTTATGTGGTACCCATTTCACCTTGCCAAAGACAGAAAGTGTCCTAGAAAGGTGCTTATTAAATATATTTTATTATAATTATTATTATTATTATTATTATTGTTGTTGTTGTTGTTGTTAACAACAGCTCCCTAAATGGTCATAATTTTTCTGAAAAAAGGAAAATGTGCTGCAGTTTATATTTATTAAAGTAGCAACAAAATGAGAAAATAGTTCCTCATAATCTGTTCTTCAAAGTTCTGAAACGTGACAAAAGCATGGAAGTAGAAAGTGAAAATGTGCCCAAGCCTTTACCTATGATACATTTTCTATCAAACTATTTCAATAGGCTTTATAATGTATTACGCATTAAGATTTTCAAAAAAGTACATTTTGAAATTGTTGTCAATAGAAGTTTTGTTAACAAACATGGGGAGCCCAGACTTTTGCACAAGCCTGTAGAAATGAATACTGCTGTAGACATATACCATATATCAAACTCTACATTAAAGGAGATTTAATGACCAGATCCCAGTAGCACATTAAAATAGATCAAATAGCCTATATTATATTAATCTCTGGAATATATCAGATAAGTGATGGACTACTAACCACTGAGCTCATCTGTACGGACTTTTATTCAAACTGTTCTACAGAATATTTGCTGTCCTGTACTTATCCGTTGCAGTAGACTTTTTTTCCAATCTCATCAAGAAATTTCCCTTTCCATTATTAACCCCATCATAAAAAGAGCATCCAACAAATGAGACTGATCCAACATTACTTATTTGTAATAGCATGTTATTACATCATATATAATATATAACATTAAAACACTACAAGTATTATATAATCTTAGAATATTACATATATAAAAGTGCCCACAAAAATAGGGAATATTTCAAAATAAAAAAAACAGCCTTAATATGGAATGGAATCCATCCAACTATTTTGAGATGTATTTGTAGCCTCCTCTAGCCTGATAAGCATCAATCACTGTTCATGTATATAACAGTCTGATAAATAAACCACTCACATCTGATCTGTCATCCCATCAATCTAACTCTAATATCACCTTCTACTAACCCTGGAAGATCACATACGACCCCAAATCAGCAAAAGCTGTAGTAGTATGGTAACTGAAAACACACACACACACACACACAAAACAACATTTTTAACAATGTTTCTTATATTTACTCTGACTTTTTAACCCAAGATATTTCATGTTCAATCATTTTCTTACACATTTTTTGACACACTGGAGATCATCTGCCCATCTTTGCTCCTCAACGACTGCTTTTGTGAATACGCTTTAAAAAAATCTTGATTACAAACATGATGTTAACATCAGTGTTTATTTTTTTTACCTCATTACTAACCTCACATTGCTCCAATCTCAGTTCTTTTTTTAATGAGTTGCAGCCTTAAAACAGTTTAACAGTTTAAAACATGTTTATTCACAAGTTGATTAGACAAAACATGAAATATCTCAGGTTCATACTGCCTGGAAGGAAAAGTCATGGTACATGAAACGCTGTATATTTTGTTAATATGTTCCATAGCGTTTTAAGTCTTAACGGGGTTTCCAATACAACATTTTTTAAACTGGGTTGGGTCTTGGATCATTTTCAAAATATCATAAGAACAACATAATTTGTAAAAGTTAACCAACTTTTGGGAGCAACACTCTATGCGTGTGGGTGAACGTGCAGTTGTCAAAGCGCCTCGAGTTCCAGAGTTCAGGACTCATGAGTAATTGTGATCGCAGCCTGTGTTAAGGTGCGTGCGTTATTTCCACCCCCGCACATCTTACTGTCAAAGTCTCTTTTTCAGTGATAGACAGACCGAGTGGCGGGGAGTGGAAGATTGCCGTGGAGCGTGGGAGAGGCTCTTTGTCGTCCTCCTCCTCCTCCCCTGTCTCTGGTTTATCAGGTGTGGAGCCCGGCCACGCTGCGCACAGCTGAGTGAGAATGGCGGGCACGATCAGAGCGTACGTCGGATGGATGTCCGTAGTTGCCATGGTGGCTGTAACTTCCTCCTGTTTGACCTGGTTCTTCGTACGAAAGGTAAGAGCCCATTCCAGCTCTTCTACTAAATGTTAAGTTGTTGGGTTTTTTTTTTTACTGTTATGTCATTGATAGTATTTGTATGGCAAACTGGCACTTGTTTGTTTCTGACGTAATTTGACGCATCCAAGAAAACCCATCCAAGTGTTTTCCTAATAATAAATGAAAATGCTACTAAACTAAAAAATGTAGGCTCTAAAGGGATCAGTGAACAGTAAGCTGAGAATTCAGAGCAGGATCAATTTATAACCCTTTTATCACTTACACTTTGAAGTCACAATAAAAAAGATTTGTTTTCTCTAAATATAGAGAAATAAGTATATACAGCTCTAGAAAAAATCCCACTGGTTTTACTGTTTGTTGGTAGTCTTCTGTATGCGTCTGAAAGAAGATGAACATTTTTTCTATTAAATTTAATTTAAATTAAATTGCTGACAAGATTCCAAATAAAATTAGTCATTTGCAGCAATTAAGAGCCTTTATTCGTTGTAAATGAAAACTGGTCAAAACAGCAAGGAAGATGCAATGTTTTAGACCTTAATTAATAGTTTGTATATTATATATAGTCATAAGAAAGCTATTATTTAAAACCTGATTTTTGAATTTTACAGATAAAACATTAGTTATGTTCTTTTAAACAGAACATACCTAAAGTTTTAACTGTAAAATTCAAAAATCATGTTTATATTGTATAATTTTATTTATATATATTATTATTTTATTTATTTATTTTTTAGTTTTTGTGAATGATTGTAAAGTTTGATGATCCTGTCCTGTCTCCTACAAACCTGGTAGTAAACAATATGAGTGTTTAAGAAAAGAGATCGTCACACTGTGTTGGACTCCAGGACCCCAGGATCAGAACTGTGAACTTCTAGAGCCTGTTTACCTATTAATTTTTGGGTTTGGTGATCAAATCATGCTCAGTTTTTGCCTGACAGTATAAATACTAACCAAGCTGCACTGTAACTGAATTGCTCAAATCACGTTCAGCGGTGGCCAGAGACCATGATGACCACATGTAATACAGTGTAAATGAAATGCACCATCCATGACCGCATTGCAGTGATGTGAGCCATGTACTGTTCTGCCGCATTGTTCTCAACACACTTTTCATATACATATAAAGTACTGTTTTGCTGAGAGGAAAAAGATTAGGGGCTAGGGGCTGTATCCTGCACCTGTAGCAAAGTACTGATGTGTGTCGAGAAATATTGGATCCTGTAATAGATGGTTTTAGTCATGTTTGCAGGCTATAATATTCTGGAGCATAGCCCATGAAAAAACAGCTATACAGTAAGCAAGCAAAAATAGGCAAATAAGCAGTGGATGAAAGTAATTCAAAGTTTCCCCTTTAATGTAAAGATGTGTAAACATTGTTAGAGGTAATTTATTTTTTGGTGAAATGGCTAAATGTAATATAAATCTTTTTAACATTTAAAATTAATTATTGGCACACTTATAATTACAAAAATGTACTTTTTTTCCATTTTCATTGTGCCTTTACAAGGTAAGTGTCTATATACATATATGTTAAACTGGAAGAGAGTGGAACCACATTGACTGTTCAGTAGGGTGTATGGGCACCCAAGGGGAGGGAGGCATTGGTCAGTTTGTCAGATGTCTCCCCAGTACCATACCAAGCATGTTCAATGGGATTCAGGTCTGGAGAATGACCAGAACAATACAACCACCAATGCTGATATCAGCCCAAACCATGTTTCCACCACCCCTGAAGGAGTCCCTTTCTCGCATGAAACGTGGATTCTCCCCTGTTCCTTCTTCATGTCAGATCAGACTGCAAACTAAACCATGACTCATCAGAGAAGAGGACAGTAGCCACTCATCACGTGCCGTACTGTACTGTTCCAGTCTCTTGAAAGCGATTCCACAGTCTGTTAATCACGATTTTGTGATTTTCCAAATGCTCTTGCTACTTTTGTTTATGTTTGAACAGCTTCAAGTCGTTTGGCTCTCCAAGCTTCACATTCAGGTAAATTGTGTTGAAGAGGCATTACAAGGGCTGGGAAATTACAGGATGTGCACTTTTAAGATCAATGAACGTTCAGATATTTCAGCATTTTCAGCCTTTTAATATAACCAATTAAACAGTTAATAGTAAATAGTTGACCGAGTTAATTAAATACCAATAATGGGACAGCACGGTGGCTTGGTGGGTAGCACCGCTTGCCTCACAATAAGAAGATCCCAGGTTCAATCCCAGGGTGGAGAGACCTGGGTCCTTTCTGTGTGGAGTTTGCATGTCCTCCCCGTGTCTGAGTGGGTTTACTCCGGGTACTCCGGTTTCCTCCCACAGTCCAAAGACATGCATGTTAGGTTGATTGATTACTCTAAATTGGCATTGACTTGTGTATATATACGTGACTGGTGTTGAGATAACCTTGTGTATAGATATAACCTCGTGTGTGTCGCTTAAATGGCCACTGATGCAGATAGTGACGTTAAAGAAGCCAAATTAATAAGTAAATAAAAGAAATGTTTTAATTAACATCTAGGCCACCCAAGGAGGATAAGTCATTTTGAGTCTTGGTCCCACCAAGGTTTCTTCCTTCTATATTTAAATGAGTTTTTCCTTGCCACTGTTGCCCTAGGCTTGCTTAATTTAGGACTGACCTTTTAAGATAATATAACAAGCTGAGACAATAAGACAATTCTCCATTGTAAAATGCTCTATAGAAATAAATTTGACTTTGACTTTGACAGATACGTAATTGGCTGGGTCTGATCTAGGATAGAACAAATGGGTGGAAGATGCAACAGGAAGCCGTTCTAAACTCTGAATTATTGGTTGCCCTGACAAGGCTGTACGTTTGCCTGTACCCTGTGTTATTAGGGATAGGATCCAAACGCCAATAAAATGGCCAAAACTAAGTGGGAATAATGTGTTTGAAAAAGTCTCATATTTTAATAAACAGTAATCAAGGTGCTCGGTTGGGGCTGCTGCAGTTCAGTACAGTTAGCAGAATAAAATTTGTTGCCATTGCATGTCCTGCCATTGATAGCCAGACATTGTCCTCTTCGTTTGCAGTGGTTTCACAAATAAAAAACGTTAATTGCTACAGGTGGAACCATACACCTTCAGTGATGTATCCAGGTTCTGTTAGGGATTCCACAATGGTTGGGAGTGAGTATGGAGGCTGCATGGTGAGCTATGGAGCGACACACTGCCCCAACTGCTGCCATTCGGTCGGTTAGTGATACGAGGGGCACTAACAACTCAGCAATATGTGCAGGACATGCGTTGGCTCTCATAGCAGAGCTTCCAGCTGTCATTTTTAAGCAAGATAATGCTAACCCAAGCACAACAAGAATTTACAAGGTATGTTTTCCACTAGATTGCATCCTTTCCCTGCCCTGCCCGGGTTGGGATTTATTACCTATTGAGCATTTATGTGCCCAGCTTGGATGCCTGACTTGGTAACCTAGTGTGCAGGATCTACAGGCTCAGCTGCAACATCTGTGGACAAACAAGCCACAAGATTCCATATGGAACCTGCATGCCTGCTTTGCAACTCATTTCGTATCCAGGCTATTGGCGACCCAATCAGGTACTAGATCCTCCTTTTAATTGTACAGATTTCCCCAATAAATGTATTCTTTTATTATTGTTATCACATACATATATAATTATATCATTACATTCATAAAAGTTTCATTTGATTCCAGCAACTGCTTCGTGAATTATTTTTATGTCAGTGAAAAAATTTGTGGTTCATATCTCAGACCCAGTGCAATAAGGTGTTGGTCTTGGTGCTCCCAAAGTTTCTTCCTTCTATATTCAAATAAGTTTTTCCTTTCCACTGTCGCCCTAGTCTTGCTTAATTTTTTAATTGACTTTTTAAGATAATATAAGATTGTAAAGCCTTTTAATTGTACAGATTTTCCCAATAAATATGTCCTTTCACTCTTTTATCACTTACATATATCATTATATCATTACATTCATACAAGTTTCATTTGATTCCATCAACTGCTTCGTGAATTATTTTTATGTCAGTGAAAAAATATCTGAATCGCATCTCAGACCCAGTGCAATAAACTAACTGGTTGATGTCTCAGTTTGTGTTTACCCAGCATTCTGACCTAAAAATCTTAACCTAGGCCAGTAAATGATCCCCTTCCTTTATAGTGTTTAACTCATTTTAAGTGCCTTGGTCTTTCAATTATACTGTAGTTCTTTCGAGTCAACTCTCATTACATGGAACAATGAAGACATAATTAAAGCACTGAAGTGAGGTCAATCCCTGGAGAAGAACGCAAATGATCATCACCAATCAGCACAGAGCTATACGGATTTTATAGCGGAAGGTATTTAAAGAGGACATGTTACGTGAAACGCTTGTCCAAATAGATTTGGGTACATTGAGAGACCAAAACCTGCCTATCTCAGAAACATGGGATTCAGCAAGGGATTAATATGTTACAAATCAGATTATTAGAATTATACCGCCTCCATCTGTAACTCCACCTGTTTGAATTTAAGGGTTAAGTCCTGGAACTACTCTGTTGTTGGATGCACAAAATGGTACAGTAACCCCCAGACTCAGATGATAGATCTGATTGCATTTTTAACGGCAACTACCGAGCTGAGCTACGATAACTAACTCTGAGATTCATTACTGGTGACCCTTAGAGCACTCACCACTGCAGAAACGCATGTTTGATGAAAAACACTGGCTAATTTTAAAAATCACTCTACAGTATCTCCGGATGGCAGCTTGTATCTGCCATCCTATTTTGTGAATAACTGTAACTATAAGACTCGCTCTAGTGACTGGATTACCTGTAAGGTACAAAGACATTTTACGAAACTGGGAAAATCAGCTTTTAGGGACTTCTCCTGCGAGCTGGAATGCAATAAGGAACTCTAAAATTCATCTCACTGCTGTCACTTAATTATTTCAAACTTTTAGTAGCTGGGCATCTTCAGAGAGACTGAAACTGTTTTTGTGAATCTTAATTTTTCCCTGTTCCTTTTTAGTAAATATAACACATTTATTTTTTATTATCATATATTAATATTTATTTTATTTTTGTTGTAATATATATCATTGTAATTCCATTGAATTGCTTTCTTTCTGTTGCGTGATATTGCAAAACACACTTTTTTTTTCGAGATGCAGAGAAACTGGTTCATGTACTTGCTGGATGAGCAAACAGGATCTGGGTCTGATCCTAGGGTAGAGAGGCCTGGGTCCTTTCTGTGTGGAGTCTGCATGTCCTCCCCGTGTCTGTGTGGGTTTACTCCAGGTACTCTGGTTTCCTC
>JAVSBV010063841.1:0-10494 GCA_033117975.1 Parotocinclus spilosoma
GTGTTCAGCATGTTAAAATCTACTTGTTTCACAAAAAAATTTAGAGGAAACAAAATGTTCATACAAATTTGTTAACCGGTGTATTCAAAACTGGTACCTTTTTATAATAAATTAACAGCCAGCTTTCTCTGTTACTGGCATCCACTTAGATGCAACAAGAATTAAGAATCAAAAGCACTGTCAACAACAGTACCACTCAATTGTAGTGATTCTCACCTATAACATAGATTTCTCCATTGAGTGCCACTGCACTGCAGCGATATTTTGAGTATTTCATAGGACAGAGCTCGCTCCACTTGTTGGTCTCTGAATCATACTCCAGCAGACGGTTGCTCATGCGGTCTGGCTCATCATCAGCAAAATATGTCTGTCATGCACAAGACGGGTCCCAACAGGTGCAGCATGATAAAAGAAACAGAGTGGGGTTACATGTTGGCAAAAGTATTGTCCGTACCAAATGCTGACCATTGCAGAGCATTGCAGTACTCCAGAAATAGATCAGAAATGTGCATTTCAGTGCTTTGTTTGATTGTCAGCACTATTTTGGAGTAGGCTGCTGCAGGACCTGCTGGAATAAACAGTGGAATAAAGGGAAGTTTTTACCTGTGGTGTCCTTCCACCAAGCACATAAAGGCGGTTTTTCATCTGGACTGCACTGTGATAGGCCAAGGGCATCGGTAGAGGGGCAGCACTGCGCCAGGGTCCACCCTGTAGGGACCAGCGCGTGACACTGTTGGTGATGAGGTATTGGTTCTTCAGCTTCATCTGACCTCCAATTAGGTACAGGTATTCACCCACCGCACTCAGTGCATACGAATCACGATATTCTGCTGAGCTCAAGTGCTTCCAACTGCCCTGTGCTTCCTCGTTATACCTAAGATTAATAATATTAAGGTAGTATTTAGAAAGAACAATCAATCTTTTTAGTAATGTAGAGATATTTTGTGGTTTGAATGTATACTGCTCTAGTAATGAATAGTAATTATGCCCTAATTTTTGTAAGCAGTGTATTTTACACTACTTGTAAAAACTGAGTGTTGTCCCGAACATCTGGATATGTTGTTTTTCTTAGGAGCTGAGATGCTGGCTTGGGCAAAGGGACAGGTATTGCATAATAATATGTGTCTATGGCACTGTCATTTGTGCTTAATGCAGAAAAATTGTAATAATAGGTCAATTTCAAAATGAAAATATGAACGCTTTTTAAAAAATTGGACAACACTTATTCTTCCCGTACTTGCCTTGAATGGCAAAAGTTTTTCTTGGGAAACCTTGTTACAGGGACACTCATGGTTTGCGTCATGTCCCATAGTGGACCCCCTGTGACCTGGCAGAATATATTACACATATGTTCATCAGGAACCAGACAGACAGACACCAAACCCTGGTTTCTGATGCTGGAGTGTAGAACAGACCAAGAGGGCCTGGTGAGTTCAGCCTCACCAGAGACTTTCAGTCACATGGCCCATTTATGGACAGAGTCTGATGCACAAACCAGGAGTGTCCCCTGTCACAAAGAATCACAATCTGTCAGAAACTTTGTCTCCTGAAGACTTACTTGAAGATCTCCACATTTCTTTCCTTCTGTCTTGCCATTCTCCGGGCACCTAACTCTCCTGCAACAATGATCTCATTGTGTCCAGTAACAACCCCAGCACAGACATATCCTAGGGCATCACCGTAGCGAGGAGAAGTGATGAAAAACGTGCGACCAGTAGCAGGGGCATAGCAAAAGCTGCGGTCTGAGTAGCTCCCGTAGCGTGAACGTATCCCTCCACTTTCGTTTCCAATGCATAACAGTAGATCAGTGGTTTCCATACCGTAGCGTAGCTTTAGTCGCCGAGCTGGAGCATTTGGATGAAGTCCTGATGTTTCAATAGCATCCTTTATCATCTGTGTACAGTCTGCATCAGCCAACAGTGCTGTGTTGCGCTTCAGAGCCTCCTTCAGGTAGCTGGCACTAACCAGTGGTAGGCGGACCTTTTTCAGTAGTTCCGGGAGATGTCTGGTACGGTTTTCTTCACTGAGGCAGACACTAGCTGAGCAGTGTTTCACCCACCGCAGCACTAGATCAAGTATGGTTTCCTCTCTGGTTACGTTGAGGTCATCTGAAGCCAGCAGTCCACCTAGCTGATGGGGTTCAAGTTCCAGCACCTCGTCGCTCATACAGACCTCAGTAAAATGCTGCCGGAGGTAATGCTGAGCTTTGTCTGCAAGCTCTTCAACTCCCAAGTCCCGTGCATAGTAATAGACTCCTAGGCAGTTGGAGGCATCCATGTTATCAGTCATGTAAACCTGACAGCGGCCAAAGACATCATCCATTTGCAGGAGGAAGGCGGCGACAGAAATGCCCTGCACATTATCAGGAGAAAGCGGGAGCTTGGAACTGTACATGTAATCCAGCAAGAGGGCTAAGCTTTGAGCTGGCATGTCCCTCAGTACTACCTGGCGGTTCATGCTTTCCCGCAGGCCGCAGGTAAACATGACCCGGAAGTAAGGACTGAATGCAGCAAGAATAGAACGGTGACATGGGAAGCTGACATCTTCTGCAACTAACACCACATCTGTCAACTGTTCAGCCTCACGCATTCGATTCAGCTGTTCCAGCAGCATCAGGCCATGTTTAGCTCTCAGATCCATTCTGCTACTCGATGATTCGGCTTCTAAACAATATCTCAAATTTTAGCAAGGTTTCCCATTAGATCAATGATATTCCTTTTTAAAAATGGCAAGACTAGACCATCTGTTAAAACAAAGAAATAAGCACATGCGTTTATTCAGAAAGACACAACAATCATGGACTGTATGTTATAGAATGCTATTTACAATGCACAGAGCTTGGGTTCTTTAAATAGCATTCAGAATTCAGAAGTTTTTTTTCTGTGGTAAAGAAAATTTGTTCAATGTACATCATTTCTACAAAAGCAAAACCTTATAAATACTGTCAGTGTTCAGTCAATAAAAGCCTTTTGGTGAAATATGGATCTTTCTCACTGCTGTTTCAAGTGCAATATTGATTACTGAAAAAGATGGATTAATTTAGTCTGATTAGATTAGCGCATGCACCGATGAATCATACCAGATATCTGGCTTCCTGTAGTCTTTGCCTTTAGCAGGAAAGCTGTCCATTTCATATACTTTATACATTCACTGGGTACTAGCTTAGGTGAGACTGTTTGTGAAATCTGTTTACTGAACCATCTGTGGCATGAGCTAAGCAACATGGCTAATTATAGATCATGATGTTTCAAATAACCAGTGGTGTGGGGGAAGGGCCTATGAGACGTTTTCTAAAGTTTTAAATAACAACATTCTCTAATTTAGTCATTGATATAAATGTTTTTGAGAAAGTATGCACAGCTGTATAGTATGTGGATGTTTTTTTTTCTCGTTTTTTAAGGTATGGAATGGCTCTCCAGTTTGCAGAGAAACTTGCATCAGATTTCACCCCGTCATGCTGTTAAAATGATTTCTGGCTGTACCATTCTGGTCTTAAAGCGATATTCTGTGTAAGATGAATAACGCTGGTCTTCAAAATTGCAAAAGTTTTCTTGTTCTGAAATAACATATTTAGTTTCTTAGTGATTTTGTTTGTGCCAAATTCAAATATAACCAGGAAAACCATCATTTGTTTTGATCTGGTTCCTATGCAATTGAAGAGTTTGTGTTTTACCGTTACATAAACTAATAATTAGTTAGCATTAGTTATTACTTCTGAAAATATAAAAATGCACTTGTGTTGTTCACCAAATGATTCAGAGGAAACACAACTGTAATTAATCAATTCACATGCCTAAGCAGAGAAATTACTAATATTATAATACAGTCATTGGACTGTACAAAATATGTAACAGACTTCTTGGCTCCTTTTTAAGTGTCTATTGTATTCAAGCATAGGATTATCTCTGTTAAGTGTCCAGCGGTAGTCTGCAAGCCTTGAAGGCTTCCATTTACCCTGATATCTTTTTTTCTACAGTCATAATTTCCTGGTGAAATCACTCCTTCTGCTCGTCACTGACTGCTCCACAGTTTGGTGCCAAAATGTCTAGATGAGAGTGCAAGAACTCTTCATAGTTGTCTGCTCTGGTTCTTTCTGGTGTTACCATGAACTGGAATGTTGCCCATGCAGCCTTTTCCTTGACATGCAGCAAATGGTGAAACACAAGAATCTGCAGACCAATGACCACTCCTTCTTTTATTTATTGCAAGTTGATATGAAATGGTGGTAGCAGAATTAATTTTTTTTTACATGTACTGAATGAAAAACATTTTTTTGTCCCTGGCTACAGAGAATGTCTTAGTGGCCAGTCTCTTTCCTTGCAGTGTTCTTCTCTTTCTGTCCCAGTCGCATAAAAACATAACTGTGTATCTACCCTGGAGACCAAGCAAGAAGGGAATCACCTTTATGTCATCACAGAAGCAGCATTGATCTTGGTAATAGTTTATGCACCTCATTTTTGTGACTCAAAAGTCACTTCACCACAGAAATGATAAGATATTTGCTTTATTAATGCAAAACCAAGGCATTGCTAAATAGCTAAACGACAATATAAGTTGAATTGTAAAAATGCTACATGCTGCTAGGGATTGATTCTCTGTCTAGAGTAGGATCGTACCTTGAGCCCTGTGTTGCAGGTACTCCCTGCCTCCTCAGAACCTTGAAATTTGAATAATCAGGTAGAAAAATGAATGGATGATGAATTATTTAGTCTGTTAAATCATTACCATAATTCCCATAATGCTCCCACATCTTTGCAAAAGCTTGAGTGGCTAACACTTTCAGTCAAGGCCAGATTCAACTGTGCCCCTCTAAATGATGGGTCTGCCCAAAGTAAGATAAGTAACATAGAAACGCATCTGTGACTCAGTTATGTGTTTTGTAACATTTCAGAACAGTAGCTATCACATATAGATAGTAATTAATATGATGATAAACACTAAGTAAAAAAAGAAGAATGGGGAACGTGCCTTCAAGATACATGGTCAGTTTAGTGTTTCGCTCTCCTTTAAATTTCTCAGTCTAACCAATTATATGGGGGATGTACTGGAACATCACACCTGATCTTTAGTCCTTCCACTTTGCAATTTACAGGATTTATTTTTATTATTATTAATTATTTATTCATTTATTTTTAAGGATTTGTTGCAAAATTCATGTTGCCTGTTACTACAGGGCACCTTCAGGTTTTGGAATCACAAGAGACCAGTAGTCAGACAAGTAGTCTGGAGTTTTTGACTTGTATTTACAAAATACTCAGTAATAATTAATATATAAAACATTTACAGCTCTTAGTACTAGTAGTGGGCTAACATTTTAACTGGTAGCACAATCATTAATGAAAATATTAACCAAGGCGAGCTTCCTGTCCTTGACATAAAAAGTGAAGTAATAACCTGACACTGAACCAAATCAATTAGTTAGACTCTACAACTGCACAATACAGAAAAACTTCCTTACCTAAGTGAACTTAGTTCACAGTTTATTGGCGTTATCAATGTAAATATCTTCTATTATAAGATGTGCATTTGATTCTCCTATAAGAAATTTTGCAGTTTATTATGAGTAAAGTAAATAGATGCAGTAAAACAGAAACAAACAAATAAACACCTTTGGTGTGTCAATTCTCCAGAAAATGTATACTTTGCAGTAATCTGTTCTATTTTCTGTGTTGCAGATAAAAGGTGGAAACCCAATGACTACGATGTCCTTATTGTTTCCTGTGATGAGATTATTAATTCATCCATGTGTTGCCCAACAGCCGGATAGAAAGTGTCACTTGAACAGTACAGATGACCTAGAGCGGATACATGAGTGGAAAGTAATGACAGAAAAAGTTGATTCAGCATGAATACAGTTTATGTGTGTCTGGTTTAGTTTTTATATATTTTTACATCCACACTTCATACTACATATGAAGTATAAATATGGTGTCAATGAATATACATGTAATCACCATTTTACAATTTATATTGTTACAAATATTTTGGTATTAGTGTTCTACATTTATTTTCTTAATTAATTATTAGTCAAAAGTACAACCCCTCTTACTATGTCACCTATATAGCTTTTAAATACCTGTGCACATTTGAGCAAGCCACAATTCACTTACATTCGACACTAGGTTTGTTTGGAACTCTGATCTAGATTTCTGGTGTAAGCATGGTCAGTGGAAAAAATGGTGCAGGGTACAGTGTGGAGAGAGAGATCCTGGATGAAGAGAAGCTGGAGCAGATGTCTCAGAGAATTGGTCCCTCAAAAGCTCATGCTCATTTCTGCCATCAGCTGAAAAACACAATCAGGTGAGAATATTGATATGGCACATGTGACATGTAAATATGTCTAAACAACACAATTATGTGAGTATCAAATAATAATAGAATGTGCCATTGCCATTAGGCTAAAGGTCCACCAGTGTTGTATTCTGCTATGTTGATTCTTTGTCTTACCTTTGCTCAGGAGTTCTTTTCCCAGACTGAAGCATAGTTTGAAAGACTGTTTTCCAGTGCTATGGTGGTTACCATGTTATTCCATCTGGGATTACGGAATGCCTGATCTCATCTCTGGCATTAGTGTGGGCATCATGCACCTGCCACAGGGTATAAGCCTTTAAGTAGTATTTTTTTTTATATTAGTTTGTTATTAGTTGGTTTAAATGATAAACATGCAGGAGGTATAAAACAAATACTTCTACTATAAATCATGTAATCACTCTACATGTGCAGTACTGTGAGGAATTTAAGGTTTACAAAAGAAAAATACAAATTAAGTCTTTCTTTCTTTAGTAATGGAATGTTAAGTAGCTAGAAATGATCTCTGTGCCTAAATATTATCTGTATAATCTATAAATGATAAAGCAAAACAATCCAGGATCAGAATGCTTTATGATTAGGGCTGAACTGTATATTGTAATTGAACTGGTGAATGTTTCATTTTTAGGAATGGCCTATGCTTTGCTTGCTTCACTACCTCCAGTGTTTGGGTTGTATAGCTCTTTTTATCCTGTTCTCGTCTATTTCTTCTTTGGATCCTCCAGACACATTTCAATAGGTAAGAAGGATTTGCATTTTAATGCAACATCTCAATTTGCTTGAATAAATCACTTTTACCACATTTTTCATTGAAAGGATTTAAGCATAATTTAAGCATTGCAAGTATATTTTCACTACAATAATGTAAAGTTAAAAACTTTCTTCCTTTTTATTGCACATAATCCGTCTAAGCCAGGCCTTTCCTGTATGTTTTTTCTGCAGGCACATTTACAATTCTCAGTATTATGATCGGGAGTGTTACGGAGAGACTTGCTCCTGATGCCAATTTTCTCATCGTTAATGGTACTAATGTGACAGAGGAGGTGAACGTCACTGCCAGAGACCTTTACAGAGTGCAAATTGCTGCAGCCACTACAGTACTAGGAGGTTTAATTCAGGTTTGCATATAAGAAAAATGTATATGATAAGTTAAACAATATCCACTCACTCTCATACATTGTCTAGAGGAATGGAAATTGAGATTTTTTTATGACTCTCTCAGGTGATACTCGGCATGCTGCAGTTTGGATTCATGGGTACATACCTGTCAGAGCCATTAGTGAGAGCGTACACTACAGCTGCCTCCACTCATGCAGTAGTGGCTCAGCTAAAGTACGTTTTCAAATTGTCTCCAAAACGATTCAGTGGCCCATTATCACTGGTGTATGTAAGTACTGTTTTAACAAAATTCTTTAGTTTTAAAAAGAAACTATATCATATATAAGAACTCAGATAATTGTTTCTGAGGATCCACCAAACCTGTTGTGTGTATGCAGACAATGGCGGATTTGTGTTTGCTTCTACCCTATACTCATTTACCTACTCTGGTGGTCAGTGTCACGTCCATCGTTGTCCTCATCACTGCCAAGGAACTGAACGGCCAATTCAGAAAGAAACTGCCAGTGCCTATTCCAGTGGAACTACTTATTGTATGATGCTTATTTTTATATTATATTCTCTAATTTCAGTATTCCATTTCTCACATAGATATTTGGTATTCCAAAAATGGTATCCAGTTCATATTAAGTCAATCTCCACACTTTTCTACAGCCACTAGACTGTCTGATAGTATTTGAAACACAACACATTTAAATATAATCATACTCTCACAAGAAGAAGACTTTTACAATGGGATACCATAAATATATATATTTAATAAAAAAAAAATTCTGACTATATCTCGCAACAGAAAAGCACATTACTGTTACAGTACTTAACTTTACCTGTTTAAATGTATCATCAGACTGATAAAGTATTACAGAAGTGTACAGGTGCCAGTGTGTAAAGCCAGTGCGATTCTTATAGTGTTCAGGAACGTGTAGAATATACGGTTCATACAGTTCCTGAATTGACTGACATGGACACTATACACCAATAAAATATTATTTAAAAATACAGTGGGACAAAATTTAAAATACTAATTCAATGTTTATTTGTTGTTTTTTTTTTGGATATTTGCATTTTTTAGTTGTAGTTTACAGTTTACAGGGATTTGTCTGTGTTTGTTTAGGACTCAGTTACAGCCATTTTCACTCATGTAGAACCATATATTAATGTTCCAGTATTTGTACTACCATGGTAGTCAAAAAGAAACTAGTTTTTTTTGGAGAAAAACATTAGGTGCAAAGAACATCTACTGTACAATGTAAACTATTGTAAAGTGTAACTGTATTAGTGGAGTGAGGTACATTCCTGATGCCCTGATGAAATGTATGAAATAAACGTAAATATAAAAAATAATAGAAACGCTGTATGAATGAAAACTAAGCTGGAGTTAAACAGAGTAGTATAAAAATGTAGTTACAAAAATAATCAAACGTAATGCATGTCTGTGTGTATACAGATTTTGATTGCTACACTGATATCATTCTACACTCATCTGAATGAGACCTACAAAATTTCGGTAGTGGGTGAGATTCCAAGTGGGTGAGTTATTGTAATAATAATTATTAATATAATTGAATGCTTTAGCTTGTATCATTCATCAAAGATTATGGAAGATTATCACAATTTTTATCCTGCATGTTTTTTTTATTTGTTTCTTTTCTTTTTCAGTCTCCAGCCCCCCTCCACGCCAAACACCAGTATCTTTCCAGAGGTTGTGGTGGATGCCTTTGCCTTGGCCATTGTTGGCTATGCCATTTCTATATCTATGGGCAAAACTTTTGCTCTCAAGCATGGTTACAAAGTGAACAGTAATCAGGTGATATTTTCAGCCAACTTTTTCCAAGGGGTGGACTAAATTAACTTAGTTAATGGAATGATTCATTTGTTTCTTTTGTAGGAGTTGCTGGCTCTGGGGCTCAGTAATACTGTGGGAGGTTTTTTCCAGTGTTACTCTGTGTGTGCTTCTATGTCTCGCAGTCTCATACAGGAGACCACTGGAGGCAAGACACAGGCAAGGCAAACACTCACATGTTATAGTGGTAAAAATTAGAGAACAAGTTAACAATTTCCTAAATTTCATAATTAGTGCTTATTTCAAAGTCATGCTAATTTTACATTCAAATGTAAAATTTGAATGAGAATTGTGATCACAAATAGAGAACACTTCCTGCACAAAAATGAGGGGATTCATAACGGAAGATTGTATTCATACCATAAATTTTGTGAGCAGTATATTTAATTTTGCAACATCAACGAGTGATTACAAACTTCAGTTGTATTTTTTCCTTAAAGTAATCCCATCTCTGAAAGATTTTTTTCTTATAGTTTACAAGTACATCTGATTGACAAGATTAATTTTTAATAAAATACAGTGTGAGCCCAAAGTCTGGGCGCACTAGTAAATATCCCTCTATTTCAAATTGTATTCAATTTAATACAGTGTTTATCATTGCAGGTCATTTTTAGTTGAATATTAAAAAGTAAAATTCAGAATTTATACGTCTATGCTCTGGTAGTTGTAAAATCTTGTTATCCATGTAATACCAGCATGACTTAAAACGTCTTGGCTTTTTGTCTTCAAGTACCCCCATAAATGCTTGATGGAGTGTAGGTCAGCTGCCAGTGAAGGACAGTCCGGTCAACATTAATTGATCCTCTTTGGGTTGCCTGTAGTTTTAGCAAAGTTCATTGGTCATTAAATTTGCAATGAAAATTTGATGCAGCATAAAATTGGTGTCACTAGTGGTGTCATTAAGACTGACTTCAGTAGTGTCTTCGTAATAATAATACGTAAATGTCTTATACATACAAACTCTACATGATGATCTGTTTTTCTGCTATAGGTGGCAGGTGTGGTGTCATCTTTGGTAGTGCTGGTTACTGTGTTAAAATTAGGTCCATTATTCCAAGAGCTGCCTAAGGTACAAACCCTGAACAAAATTAGTTCACATGTATAGTACTGTGGCATATAAACTTTAACCTGAATATTTTTATTTAATAATGTGTCTGTGTGTGTCTGTGTGTGTCTGTGTGTGTCTGTGTGTGTCTGTGTGTGTCTGTGTGTGTCTGTCTGTGTGT
>JAVSBV010063862.1:0-10494 GCA_033117975.1 Parotocinclus spilosoma
ATATATTTTTTTTTTTGTTTTGTTTTGTTTTGTTTTGTTTTGTTTTGTTTTGTTTTGTTTTGTTTTTGTTTTAGCTTTTTTCGCCCTCTGGTGGAGAGCCAATGGGTTTGTTCTGTTCATTTAATTTTTTTTCCAAATTCACTTTAATTTAATTGTAGGTTAAATAAATGTTATTTTTAAATAAAACATATTTTTATTTTTTCCTCCTTTCTTGTATCGATTCCACATAGTCCTCGAGAAATTGAAAAGTGCTGAAAAACAAAGATTTATTATTTTTTTCCCTTCTCTCCTCAGTAGATTCTTAAGTAGGGACATCCGAGGAACAAGCAATTAAAAAAGTCTGGCCTAAGGGTAACAAGTACCTCACGTTAGGTCATCATGTTTTCACGATATGTCATAGCTATCTGAGACATTTACCTCGACGGGACGGTTACGAATTTAATCTAAAGAGGGCGTGTTCCCTATGGAATCACACGGGGTTGGGAGCGGAATCTCTCCACACTGTATGCATGTGTTGCTCACATATTCAAAAATACAGATGTTTTTGTTGACTTTGTTTTTTTTTTGTAGACTTTACTGCTTTTTGGAACATGCCCAATCCCTCAATACAGGGTTCCCTGTGGGCTGCTGAGAGATCTCAGAGATGTGAGGCGACAGGGTTAACCATTGCCCCACCGTGTCGCCCTCAACTCCTATTCTCATGGATTTTATTGGTTTATTTAAACAATAGCTAACATATATTGGTGTTTTGAGACACCTACCTGTCCCTTATTGTCTGCCTGTATGCCTGCTTTGCCTCTCTTCTCTCCTGCTTTCACCAACGCCCGTCTACCTCGCCATCTCTGGAACCCTCTTAACGGAGGTTTCCCTATGGATCTGGTGTCCACCTTCCTGCCAACTCTACCCCCACCTTGCCCACTGCATCTCCATCTTGCCACCAAGCCCCACCTTCCCATGTGTCCTTGTTGTTTTCCTCCTCTGGCATTTCTCCCCATCCTTCCACCTCTTGATCTCACTGTGGCTCTCTTGACTGCTCCTTCTCCTCTAGCCACTCCCCTTGGACGACCTTTTCCTCGTTTCCCTGCTCTCTGAGGATGAGAAGGCTCTAGGAAGTAGCTGATGAAACCAGGGATGTTTCCTTCAAACTGCTGAAATCTGTCGTCTCCGGCAGCTAGCAAAGCCTCGGGTTCTGACTGGACCACGGAGTTGGGGTTGTTGTGAGTGAGCAGAGGCTGGAAACTGAATGTAGTAGGTGCTTGGTGCATCGTATTTTCTGAGGAATACAGGAAGACCTGGCAGGCAGACTCCTTCACTGCGTGATGACCCCCTATATCAGGCACGATGGCTAACACATCACACATGTAGGGCATCTTTTCAGCATGGACTGTTTGCAATGCCAAAGTGGCATCACTGACTTTGGGATAAGTGCTGATCTCTTGACTGGTAGAGCATGCTGACTGGCCGATCAGATAGACAGTCTGGACACTTTGGAAGTCTGTTTGGGTCTCTCTTTCATCTGTCTGTCTCCCACAATCAGTCTGTGTACTGTTCTCTCTTATCTCTCTTTCCCCTTCTTTATCCACCTCTCTGAGATCAGCACCAGCATGTTCTTCTCTTCGTCTTTCTTTACCTTTACGCAGCTCTGCCTGGTTCTGCTCAGGGAACTCAAAACCCAGTGATTTTGCTGCACCAAGGACTTGCTCTCTATTCCCATGTAACTGACCTGAGTACAGCAAAGCAACCAAGCTGACAAGCGTGCAGGCATCCAGAGCCTGAAGCTCAATCAGTCGTCTCTGCCCAGCCATGGGCTCTGGCATGGAAGACAGAGTGCCACAGAGCCGGGGGCTGAAAGCAGACAGCACACAGCTGTGCACCGGCACTGACAAACCTGCAGAACAACACAGTATGACCGAATGAAGGTTAAAGGCTTTCCCTTAAACACAGCTGTTTGCTCTGGCTTGCTCAGTTGTTGGACTGGCAGAGCCCTAACTTTAGATTTATTTCTGGCAGCAGGCCTGCTTAACTAACTGCTAATCCTCAAGGTTCACATATTTTTGCAACTCTTGGAACATTTTCTCAATACCATACTGATTAGGGGTGTGCCATATCGTATTGTTCGCAATAATATACTGATATAAAACAACCATAGCCTGATCTTCCGATGTTTACGTAACGACGTAATATAATTACACGGAGTATGGCGTGATGGCGTAACCACAGTGATATATAAAATGCAAAAGGTCTGTAATAACAAAGCAGGGAAACATTTAATCTGTTTCACCACCTCAAGCAGAATGAGGAAAGACAAAAAATACCACAAGGTGATGTATTTAAAAGTATCAAATAGATTTTGTTGCAATTGTATGTTGTTGAAATGTATGGCCAAATATATCATTATCACAAAAGTTCCCTAAAATATTGTGATATTATTTTAGGGCCATATCGCCCACCCCTAATACTGACCTAATACTGAGTATGATATTTTATAGTCTCATTTGTTTATCTGATTCTCTTTGCCTACTTGTAAGATTTGCTTGAAAATGTGACCATGTTTTAGGTCCAGACCAATAATAAGCTATACAATAATACAAGAATATGTTCCTCACTCTTTTCTCGGGCACATACATTTGGATGTTGTTCCACTACCGTTTGAAAGCTGTCAGTAGATAAGATGGTGTGTAAATATGTGTAAATGTTCTCACCTTGGCTCTGTAGGACAGTATCACAGAACTCATCCCGGTTCTGCTGCTTCTGCAACTCTTTCAGGAGCAAAGTTTCAAAGCGCAGCATTTCTAAAAGAAATCATCCGTTAATTTCAACGAGGTTAAGCAGAACATGGTGCATTCTCCTACATGGACGTCTCTAGCAACGAAGTAACGTTAAATAAGAGAAGGTAAGAAATTGAACTACAGAAATGTGCACTTTTTGCTATTTTTTTTCCACAGTAGTTTTAATCAGGCACATTAGGTATCACTGGTTAAAATCTGGCACCGACGGGCAGCTAATTAATCCAATTTACTAACAGCTGATCAGACGCCACAACACCGTTTTTATTGGGGTCAGACTGAACGACTGAAGTAATATTTTGTGTTGCATTGAATCGTATGATAAATAAATATCTCGTACAGAAAGCAGTAAATAAACGGTACACACCTTATGAGTGCTTTCTCCATGCACTGCGCTCTTGCTAGTCCATGTGGCGCGCATCTCTGCTGCCCAGAGTGTGTGTGTCTGTCTGTCTGTCTGACACACACACATACACACACACACAAAATGCAGGTATGGACTTTTCATAGACATATTACTGCCCGTTGGGACCTATATTTACCCACCATGCCACCTTTACCCACCATCTTTCTATTCTCGTGTGGATATTTGCTCCCCACAACCACAATGTACTAAACACACACACACACACACACACACACACACTCTTTACCATAATCTCTATTAAAACGTCTCTTCTTGTAAAAACATTGTCTCGTTCTCAGTGAGCATAAAATACCCTACATAAACCTTAATACATCCATGGACGTCTAAGTTTTATCATTACAAAAGTAACCAAATCACTTACATAATTTAGCAGAAGCTCTTATCCAGAGCGACTTACAATTAATACAGTCTTACAACTCAAGCAGTTGTGGGTTAAGGGCCTTGCTCAGGGACCCAACTGTGGCAGAGGTGGGATTTAAACCCTGGATCTTCTGGTCCATAATCCAGAACCTTAACCACTAGGCCACCACAGTCCCTCAGTGGGGTTTAGATCAGGTTGGTCTGTGGAGGAAAGTCAGTGACAATCATAACTTCTTTAGCATTTTGATTAGTGGTCTCAGACCTCTGATGAAAATGCTGAGCCTCAACTCTCTGGCCAACAATATTCAAAGTTTGGATTTAAATATACAAACACTTAAGATCCTCTAAGTCAATATTACAGTGTTTCAGCCAGAAACAATCATTTTAACCCTAACTAACAGTGAGTAGCTCATTCATTCTCAAGCACCCTCAGAAAATGTATCCTATGGTCCAAATCTATGCCCTCTGAAGGCAAAAGCATTTTATTAGGAAAAGTGTAAGTAATAAAGTTGCCAGTGAGTGGATTTATATGTACATTTGTAAAATGTGTTATGAACAATGTCTTAGATTTACACTAAAGATGTGAGAAAAATCAAACCCTTAGTATCAGTAAATTCAGTGAGAGTAACTTAAGAAAAACTTGTCATGAATTAGTTCTGTTGACACATTTTTATTATCATAGTCAAACTGAAGCATGTTCCCGTTCCTGATTGTTTAGAAAGTCTTCAGCAATCATTCATGACTTCCTGTTTGACTGGGGTATGGGGTGACACTGAGGCCACGTTCCTTTGGTCATTCATCGCTATGGGGAAGACAAAATTGTGTAGACCATAAATTAGGAAATGCCTGTAAGGATTAACAAAATGCCTAAAAATCAAATCCACTGTTAACACAATAATTTGTGTATAAATTTAACATAAGTTTAAATCATCCAGAGATTTAATTAAGTTGCCTGAAGGTGGATGCAACTGTAATTTGCTCCCATTGACAATGAGGAGAACGAACAGGGAGGCAAAATATTGCCCTTAGACAAATATTAGGCATGTCCAAAGTCTGACTTTGGGGCCAACTTCAGCCTGCAAACACATTAGAACTAGTCTTCAGCTTCTCTCTTAGAATGGAGTTATAAGTTGCTCACCATACATAACATTGCAGTTTTTCCTTTTGAATTTAATATGGAACCACAAAACTATTGTAAACTAACAATATGTAGCACCATATTAGTGCTAGAACTAAATAAGAACTGTTGCAGTTCAAATTACACTGTATTTTGATATATTTTTGTGGTCAACAGAATTGGCAATATGACAAATCTGTTTTTTTGTTTTCTACAAGGGGTGGCATGCTGGCTCAGTGGGTAACACTGTGGCCTCGCAATGAGTCCTGGGGTTCAATCACAGGCAGGGCAGTCTGGGTACTTTCTGTGTGGATTTTGCATGTTCTCGTGTGTTGTGTCTGCATGTCTTTACTCCGCGTGCTCTGGTTTCCTCCCACAGTCCAAACAGTAAAGTAAAGTGCCTCTAGTGTGTGGGTGCATGTATGAGTGTGAGTACATAGTTCTTTGCACCCTGTGCTGTTGCACCCTGCACTGGCTCTCTTTCTACTCTGTCCAGGATTAATCAGTCGGGAATATGAATAAATGTTTTCTACAAAACATTAAGACTATATGAAAAATGCTAATAAAATATGCATGTTTATTACATTTAATTTGACTTATTTTATTGAAGAAAGTATAAACCCAAGATATTTAATCTATTTTGTTTGGTCAGCCTCATGTACTTTGCTGTACTTTACATCCGTTCTGATTTGAAGTTGTGCAAAAGTGCAAAATAGTAGGAGTTACATCTCTTGCATTCAAACAACATTTTTTCAGGGATACAGATGTAAGTCTGGTCTGCATGGGATGCCGGTCCATTGTAGTTTCTAGGAAGGGGTCACTCTTGGGGAATCCAAATTCCTTTCCCTCAGGCACAACCAATGGTGTGTGTGGATATGCTCGGACCTACTGCAGTATTGAGCTGTTTGCTCAATCAACTCAAATTTCTTTTGGTGAGCAATTTACATCTAAAATCTCCTGTGTTGCCCCTCGACACAGAGCTAATAGACACTATGTTTAATAATTATAAAGGTTAAATAACAGGTGTATTATTTTATAATTGTATTAGGCAATGCAAGTAACTCAAATCCACTATGGGGATATATGAAGCGTCCTGTTTCGGCTGGTCAATAACATGATGTGATCATGTGAGAACCTACTGTATGTGCTTCCCCTTTTTAAAACCACAAATCTCAATTGTGTGTTTTTCAACATTATAAACCTTACGATGCAGCAGCAGATTTGAATGAATCTGCCAATAAGCTAGCCATAGACCTCGCTTGGCGCGTCCATCAACAGAGCAGTTCAAAACAAATCCATGTCCACACAGAACGGTTCAATGACCATAATTTATCATTATTATTAAATCACACTGTAAACATGTGAAGAGAGCTAAAGCAACTATTTTGCCTTCTGCTCGCACTCAAACTGAAGTTCAGCGTTAAAATGAGAATTTAAAGACTAATTTGAGTTGTGGTTCCGTTTAAACCCCTGTAATGTTATTTTAACATTTAAATATTGCTGTTAATGTTAATCAGCAAAAGGTTTAAAAGTGTCCATGTATTACGGTAAGTCCGGTCAATTTTCCCTCCGTTTGCAGCTCGTTGTCAGTGTATTACGGTAGCTTTGGGCGCTCCCCCACATACACTGCCACATAATTGACATGGCGGAATACCGCATTCCGGTCCACTGTGGACGGAGCAGCAAGGGGATGAGAATAATTTAAATTTGAACCACGGAGGACTAAAACGCGGATTAGCAGGATTTGTTGGAACTTAAAGTAGTTAAAATGCTTTTCTTTATCGTGTTCGGCCATGTTTGTGCTTTTGGGACGTTTAGACGCGGTGAAAAGCTTTTGGTAGAAGTTAGAAAGCTGCAGAGAGAATAGTGGCGAGGAGACGCCGGCAGGCTGCTCAGTTTGGAAAAGGAAGTCTGTTGAAACTGTATGGAAAACGAAACTCAGTTTTCTTTTGTTTGAAAGTTTTTTTGGCCGTTTGCCTATAAATTATTTACGGGTTTTATTTTTGTCAGGTCTAATGCTTAGTTTAAACACTGAGACTAGTCCGTGGCGCCAGGGTCTTTTTTGGCTTTGATTTTTATTAGTCTTCTTACTTTCCTCTTAGCTAATTTGGGCTCATCTCGCTTCGTAGTGTTTATTAGACTGCTTTTTATAGTTGGTTGTTACACTTTGGATGTTTTCTTTTTGCTTAAAATGGCGAGTTGACCAGTGAGAAAGTAACAGAAAACTTAATTCGGTCTTGCCCAAATAAGACCGTTAGAAAGTTCTGGAATTCGAAACCGAACGGTCGTGTTATCGCGAGAGTTTGTCGTTTTATCTACTTTAATGTCTGATAGTCGCGAAGTTTAGGAGCAAAGTTGCAGAAACAAAAGTTTCATCTTGTGCAAGTGACACGTCAAAGCAAAGCAGCGGGGCAGTAGCCTACAATGGCATCATGCCAGCAATTCAGGTCTCTTATTTAATAATGAAGCCTGAAAAAAAGTCTAAAAGACGTCCTTTTGACTACCAAATAACGACTTAGAAGCGCCATCGATTTGACTTCAGTGCGCATTTCGGATTGCGAATTGATTTATTGGAGTTTACCGAAATGGGCTGTCGCTTTCTGTCCTAAAAACAAATACGAAAAAACCACGCAAGCGTTTAGTACACTTTGAGGTCGGGAACAAATATTGAATCTAGATAACTAACTGTTATTGGTCGCGTTTTGTAATCTGTTTTTCCCCTCTGAAACGTTTTTCTAAAGTATTAAGTGGAAATCTGAGCCCAAATACATGACGTCACGTTGGCATTCCAGAGCAGTGGAAATAAAAGCCTGAAGTCTCACTTTGTGAGGTTCCTCAACTTTTTCGCTCGGCTTTAATGGCGTATTACGAGGCTGATCGACTTTTTTAGTTTCCAAAACGTTATCCTGATACGATCGCTGTCGCAGTACCGTTATTTTAGCTGATATGCAAATGAGTTCTCTAACTTATCAGTCCCTTCATCTTTAGTGGATTGGATCTTTAATGCTTTCATATATAATTCTTCCATATATATAAAAAAGTTTGGGGCAGCAGTTTTGACCTCATTACTCCAAAGATCCCTGGTTTGATCCTGACTTCCCAGACCTCCCAGACTTTGAAGTCCTCATGTCCTACCTGTTTCTGTGTGGGTTTACTCAGGGTGCTCTGGTTTCCTCCCACATTAGGTTCAGGTTAGTTGATCACTCTGATTTGCACTTGACTGGTGTGCATGTGACTGGTGGTGATTAATAAAGAAACAAGCAAGCAATCGATCATCGGTTAATGCTGTTGCCTCATAGCTCTGAAGGTCTTGGCTCTGGCCTTTGTGGAGTTCACATATCAAATACACACGGTCATCTGGCGTCTCTAAAGCATCTGATTTCGTGCACGTGATGAACTAGTGTCTGGAGTCGTTTCCTGGCCACCGCTCAAGCCTGAATTTGATTAATGGGGTAAGGAGAAGCGAGTGAGTAAGTGTTAAAGGATTAACAATTCACACTTGTTTGTTATTAGAAATAATATCCAATAATATCAAATCAGTGGTGCGTAACAATAGAGTCCTAAAATCGCTTAATACCTCATAAAACGTCAGTCACAGTGTTAAAATGTTGTTCGACTGATCCCGTCTGCCAGGCATCTGAGCCTCCAGTGACTTTTGTTCTATTGTTAGGTGTATCTTGGCCACCTTATTCTGCGATGTGTGCTGCCCTGTGGAATTATTGCTCTGCAGATTTATTCCACTGTGTTTATTGTCCTGATGCACTGCACCTGGCAATAGAATGAGTCATTACATCATTTCATCAGTACATCATTATATGCACTTGTGCTTTGTTGCACTTTATACTGTACTGTCTGTGGTTGACACCTCACTGGTTGGTCCATTATGTGGCGTTTATTTAGAGTTACAGTGTTTCTTTACTGTACCTTGGACATAAAGGTCTGAGTAGTGGGAATGGGATTTTTTTTTCCCCTCCAGCTTTTGCGCTCATCTCCAGGCCTGAATATCTTTGGATCCGATTTCTGTCGATTTCTTAACCGACGCTGTGTTGTCACCATGAGCTCCGCAATTCGTGTTGTGCCGTGTTTGTGCATGGCCCCCAGCCTACTGTGTATGTTTGCACTGCGCACTCATTTCACCCCAATCCCCATTCTTTCCCTGCCCCGCAACGCCTCGGGCCCTGAGCTTAAGGAATGCAATGCCTGTGGCGTTCCTTTGCTGTGCCATTCTTAGCCCGATCTGATTTGACGACCATCTCTTTGTTACGTACCACAGCATGCTATTTATAACCGCGGATTTGCTTTGTGGTTTGTCACGCCGTTTAACTTGGCAAGCACCTACAGATAAGGAGAGAGTGCTGTTGCATCATTCTGCATAACACTTGTCAGTTATCCCGACCCGTCGCCATTGTTTCTGCTCTATTACTGTACACAGTGTAACTACCAAGCTCTCCTTTTGGATTGTCATATGTTTCACACCTGGTTTACACGATTCTCTCTCTCCCCCCTCGTTCCTCGCCCTCCTTGAGGCCAAAGTCTCTACGCTCTCTTTGAAGAATGTCTCCACAAACAGCACACGGTGATATTCGAGGCCAGTTTGGCTGATGGCTAGGGAAGGTCAGGTGTTGCGCCCTGTCTGCCTCCATTAGTTCCTGAGAGAGATTATAGGCATATGTCAATTGGCTATTGTTGCTGGATAAGCTGTGCCAGGTTGCTGTAAATGCCAGCTGCCCTGAAGGCACACTTTGTAACTTTAGAGGGATTCTGATGAAGTCGTATAAAAACACGATGGTACATTTGCAGAGATCATGGGGAAGACACATTTGGGTCTGACCCAAATAGAGGTTTTTTATTTACATTCTCCTTTTTTCACTAGCTTGGCTTGAAAAGTTAACGTGTCCTTGTGAAAATGTACTGTATTGACTTGTTTTTGTTTGGACGTCTTTCTGATATTTGCTGATGGTTTCCTCACATGCTGGCAGCTATCAATAAAAGGATAAACTCTGGTCCCCGTTGCTTGCCCAGGTTCTGTAAACAGGAGAAAAAAAAACAAATAATGTGGACCACCAACACTCAAGCAGGACAAGGAGGCATCTGTACTTGCTTCACAATCAGGCTGTCCTCCATGGTTTTAAAAAGCTCTACCACTTGCACTAGCATTCATGGATCCTAGCCTGGCTTTTGCTGGGCTTGGTCTTTTGAAGGGAGTTTTTGTAGCCATTCAGCGTTTTAAAGTGGCTAGCACAAGATTTTCCCACAAATCACTGACCCTACCGCTCAGGGCTAATTAACTGTTGAGGGAGGTAACAAATGCACTTCTTCACCACCTCCGTCACCTTTTCCAGAGTACATGCTGAGTAGAGTTAAGTTTACTATATAATTGATCACTGTGTGATGTTATGTAATAACAGGTGAGTGTACACCTTTGGTCGTTGTTACTGTTTAGACATTATAGCAGTTATATTTGCTGTATATATTAAATTTAAGTGGTATAACAGTGTATTGGTAATGCATTATAATACTATGATTATGGTGCTGTGAATAGCATTGATGTTCACTGTAATTGGTAACTTGCTTATTCCCGTAATATACGTTCTGTGGTGTGTAAAAACAATGGCTCGGGTTGTGTTGTGGTAGTTTACTGGATCACCACTGAGGGGACCTAGACATATCCCAGTGATGCTTTCAGGCCTAGAGGAGTCTTAAACAGGTGCAAACTAAAGGAAGGGAAAGCAGGGGTGTGTGTGTGTGTGTGTGTGTGTGTGTGTGTGTGTGTGTGTGTGTGTGTGTGTGTGTGTGTGTGTGTG